>JASJET010000201.1:0-180000 GCA_034092305.1 Diaprepes abbreviatus | reverse complement strand
ACGAATCTCGCATCAGAATATCGAAATTTACAATGGCGTATCCAATATGGCGGCCGTTAATCATCGAAATTTTAATATGGCTATAGAGAGTAAAATCGGAATAAAAATTTTTTATATGTAGCTGTGGGTTGTTTTTACTTAAATCATTTTTGAACATTTCACTTAAGAAAGGTATATATATATATATATATATATATATATATATATATATATTATGGTATATTTATCTTTCACCCTGAAAGCGGCTTTGTGAAGGATGAAAGATAAATATAACATAACTTTGAAGAAGCTCACTCTGTAGAGCAAAATATCAGAAAAATTGTCGTCTTTTAATTTTCAATTAAAAAAACCTATACCCAGGAAAATATTACATATTACAGAAGAATATTAACAAAAGGTTTAAGATACAAAAATAAAGTATATATATATATCCGGCGGGAGGTCGGCGAAGCCGCGTTCAGTGTTGCATGCTTCCTTCCGATCTGTCCTTTGCACAGACAGGTGCATGTCGATACCCTGATGAGTCTAGTAGAGACGAAACATGTACCTCTGCCGTATCACTGTGGCGGGGAGGGTAAGTTTTGTCTTTCTTCTCGGTATTGTGGTACAGGTGGACCATCATCTTGATGGTGATTCTGTTTTATCGCAATTTATTCAAACTGTGCAATCTCTAACACGGAAACGATATGATTAGAACGAAGTTTGCATTTACTGATCGCAATTTACTCTATATATATATATATATATATATATATATATATATATATATATATATATATATATATATATATATATAATTAGAATATCTCGAAAAGTAATGTAATTTGAATCCTGCAAATTTGTATAATGGAATTTTCGGTGACAGTCTCTTCAGTTGAAGGAATAGCGATCTTGTGCGACTTTAGATTATACCGGAAGTTGTCCGAAATTTACATAGTTTTTTTTTGCCCCACCCTAGCCGTTTTTAAGGAAAAAAATATTGTTTTTTCGGTAGTACATCCGTTTATCCATTTTTGTTTTTTTTTGTAAAAACTTGTGTATATGTTTTGCCTGAATCTCATTTGGTATCTTTTGTCAAGTCAGACAAAAGTGTTTTAAAATCATGACATGTCGCTATTGTCATGTGAAGGGTGTACCAAAAGTTAGAAGTGGCAAAAAAATTGATAGTCACTAGAAAAATTGTCCTTTTAATAGCATATGACGCATACCACTGTTCACCATCATCGATCAAAAAAAACAAAAAATTTTACGCAGAAAGAGATTTAGTTAAAACCCGGTTTGTTTAGGAACTTGGACAAAAATTCAATATTTTTATATTTAATTATTCATTTTAAAAGGGTATTAAAAAATCATTCATGAACCTAAAATTACTACCCAGCAATTGTTTGTAAAGTAGAAAAATATTTTGTTATCAGGTTGAAATATGGCTTTTTTTATTAAAACGTTTATGTGATATTTATAAAGTTTCTAGAACTTTGTTAAACTATTGTGTCCCATAGTTTATTATTAACTATTAAATATATATTAAAATGTTTGGAGTGCAGATATAAATTACGGAACAATTCCAGGAAAAGTTTTGGTTAATACAAGTTTAATATCAATTATTTGGAACTTTCGGGAAAATTCATATTTAACATAAAATTAATATAAAATTTAATTAGTATGTATATGGTGAAAATACCTAGGATAAGTAAGGTTAGTTAGGAAACAATTTCATTGTAATCTTGTGTTCCGAAAAGAAAATATATGAGAAATACCATTTAAAATAACTATCTAACCAAGATAGAAATAAATGAGCATGAGTCACATAACACAGTGACAACTTTTTCCTCTTTGTGTGTTGAATTCATTTATTATTTTGCGTTTTACAGAAGAGAATAGTTTTATGAAATTGAAACATTGTTATATCATCCAATTTTTAAGTGGCGTAACTGCCTTAAAAGATTCATGATCGAATGATCACTGTTATGGGAACAAGGCTCCATATATTTTATTGTAAATATTTTTCACAACCATCCATATTGGAAGTGATAATTACCTATGTAAAAGAAATCGTTCAACACTGAATGTGTTTTAATCTCGCGGAGTAAAGATCCCTGAAGATGCCTCGTGTAATCGTAGGCGAAACGTCGAATAATAATTCCAATTTGATACAGTCTAAATCCAAGAACAATGATTTTCAACTTAACCAAAGCCGTGAAATCGTTGGTTCTCTATTATACTCTTTACTTATTTCAAAAGAAGACTACTTCCATATGTGATGCAGAAATGTGTTTATAAAGGGTGTTTTTTTTATAGAGGTATAGAACTTTAAGTTGGCAACACTTTTTTAACTGGCGGCCATTTTGTCAGCTGTCAAGTGATTTATGTTTAGTTTGGTTTGGCATTTCCACATGAATAGACTGATGCCTGAACAACGCTTCCAAATTGTGCAAATTTATTTTGAAAATCATGGTTCTGTTCGAAATACAAATCGCGCGCTACACGGTCAACATAATCGTCCATCAGAGCAATTAATTCGATTAACTACGGAACGTTTTCGCACCACGTTTACTCTAAATGATAATACGCATCCACAGAGACGTCGTACAGTGCGTACAGAAGAAGTCATTGCTGCTGTAGAGCGTAGCATAGAGGAAGACCCGAATCAGTCTATCCGCCATCGTGCACAGGAATTGGATATGTGTCCATTCACCTTATGGAAGATTTTGCGGAAAGATCTTTGTTTGCGTGCCTACAAAATCCAACTCCTGCAAGAATTGAAGCCACACGATCACCTAGCAAGGCGTAGATTCGGTGAATGGGCCCAAAACAAGATTGCCGTTGATCCCGATTTTCATAAGCGAATTTTGTTTAGCGATGAAGCTCACTTTTGTTTGAATGGATACGTTAATAAACAAAACTGCCGTATTTGGAGTAATGATAATCCTCATGTGCAGGAGCTGTGGTTTCAACAAGACGGCGCAACATGTCACACATCTCGTGCCACAATTGATTTATTGAAGGAAACATTTGGTAACCGCATAGTTTCACGTTTCGGACCCGTGAATTGGCCTCCAAGATCGTGCGACTTAACGCCGCTAGACTATTTTCTGTGGGGATATGTGAAGTCGCTAGTCTACGCCGATAAGCCCGAAACGATTGATCACTTGGAGGACAACATTCGCCGCGTTATTGCCGATATACGGCCACAAATGTTGAAAAAAGTCATCGAAAATTGGACCTCCAGATTAGACTACGTCCGAGCCAGCCGTGACGGCCATATGCCACAAGTCATATTTAAATTATAATGCCAGAAGGTTATCTTTCGAATAAAGTTTTCATGTCAATTTAAAAAAAATCATCTTTGTTTTATTCCATTTAAAAGTTCTATACCTCTATAAAAAAAACACCCTTTATTATGTAGAAAATGACTTCCTCAACTTTTGGAATTGATTTTTCAAGAATAGTGATTTATAGGAAAAAATTTTAGATGGTATAAATTTCTGCAGAGACCATCACATATATTTGATCAGTGCCCCACACCTCATTTTACACATAAACTACAACCAATAGACCGATATTTCATCAAACCACTCAAAAATGCGTGCAATGAACCTACTGGTATGCGGATGAGGGCTAATGCTGGGGCCAGAATTACTGAATATGACATTGAGGTAACAGAAGCATTTAAAAATGTGTGCAAAGGCAGGATTTAAATATGTAGGCATTCATCCATAATTTTGATCCCTTTTTCAGTTTCAGACATTTGATTCTAAATATATTAATAGTTATACAATCTAACAAATTTTAACTACGCCAATGTTCTTGTATTTTGTTACTTTTTCACAAAAATGAAAATTATTTCACGCCACTGAACCCAAGTGTTCGAAATATACCACAGAATAGCCGATAACAGTAACCCTGTAGATCAATAAACTTCTACTGCCCTTCCTATCTGCCTTTTTTCTTATTACTAATGAATAGTGGTATGAAATGTATTAAACAAGAAACTATTGAACTCATACAGAGACTTTCTAGTTAGGCTCACACATACTTGCATATATTTTTTAATTTTTATATTTTAATACACAACAATATCTCTCCTTATTCATCTATTTGACAAAAATAAATTCACAGATCCGGATTATTTACATAATAATATCACTAACATTCCTTTTGACAGTAATGAAACAACAAATGAGCCGGCAGCAACGAATATCGTAGCCAATGATGATACTGTTTTGACGTTTGTTCAACGGCTCGAGATTGCACAAAATATACAGGTTTCAGCTATTGACTGCGCTACACCTGATGCTATTCAATCAACGCCTATTTTGCAGTCGGATATGACGCAAGATTCACACTTGGAAGTTACTACTTCAAAATCACCTCAACCTTCTACCAGCAAAGCAGCTCTACAAGCTAAATCTCAATAAAATGTCAAGTCCACAATTAGCCAACATAACAAATACAAGGAAAAATCATCCTTGACATTTTATCATTACCAGATGCTGCTAAAAAAAGAGTACAAGCAAAAAACGTCGAGCTGCAAAAAAGAAAATGAAAAAAACGTTAGAAGAAAGTAATCGTAAATACAAAAAGATAAATGACATATAAAAAGTGAAGAAAAGAAAAGCTAACCGATTGAAAAGCAGTTGAAGAAGTACTATAGTGTTGTTTGTTGCGGAGACTGTGACGAAGATTAGATTTAGTACAAGTCATGTAAAGAATGAGCTTCTGAAGCCTGTGCAGATATTCCTGAGTATTCCGATGTCTATGTTTGCGATCATTCTAATTTTTTTAAGTATGATCTCAAGTCAAATGGCTTCTCACTCCCTCCAGGGAATATTGACGGATATACAAAGATACCAAAAATATGAAGCTCTGTAGGAACCCTTTCCATGTTATCGGGTCCTAGGTGACGTAGTCTGCTGTATTTGCTACGAACTTTCGGACGGTCCGTACGGTTGCAAGGTAAACTGATTTCTAAATCAGCTTATACAGATGCTCACTAAGGCCTAGTCCCTTGATGTTCTGCAGGAGATTCTTTGGCATCACACAATCAACAATTATGGAAATAATTTAGACGCTGTTCATTGCCCATTGTCTTTGTCTTTGAATTTGTACTTCCAGATCTCTGTATTTGGCAATCATCTCGTTGTATGTTGGCCTTAGGTTGTTATTGTTAGGTACAGAAATGTCAAGTGATGTAATTCGTCTAGAAATTTTATCTGTTAGTATAATATCTGGTCTATTATGAGCAACTGTTCGGTCACAATGTAATTTGAACTTGTTGTTCTCAATAATAGGCTCCGGATCGTATTTGTAATAAGGCACTTTTCCTACATGCAATAGATTTAACTTATCTGCTAGGTCTTGGTGGAATATTTTAGCAGCTTTCCTTATACTCCGTTGAAGCAAACGCTTGACATCCTCCAGGTATGTGCTAGATTGCCTCTGATATTTAACAGCCGTATCTGCATTGGTCGTTTTCTATTGAGGGATCTGTGATGATGATCTTCCGATAGTTTTTCATCGGAATAACCTGGTCTTGGATAGCTAACAAAAAACCCTCCATCTCCAGAGACATCTGTCATGAAATCAATCAATACTTCGACGCTGAGTTGTCGATATTGCCTTGCTCGACCTCCTTTGGATGCCGCCAGTGAAGTGGCTTCCATAGCCAGGCTTGTAATTTCTCTTGGTCTGTTTGGTGGTGAGACGCAATACCCTGTTCCCTAAGGTGTAACTATAGCGGCGTTGAATCGTCTACCTCGCATTTTGCTTGATGTAGTGTGGAAGAGTCCGCTAACCTGTGGAAATAAGAACGTAAGTTTATTATTTTTGGTCAAGCTGCTTACCAATATTCACTAATCCTCTTCCTCCTTGATGTCTTGGAAGCATTGTACATTCAATAGAAGTATGACGATGGTGTTTATGTGCTTTTGTTAGGAGTGTCCTTATTTTTCTTTGCAGGTTTTTGATGTCCATCCTACTCCATTTCACAATTCCAATTATTTATGTTGATTTATTTGAAAGTCTGTAATGGCTGTATATTAATGACAGATTATTGTGCAATTTAAGATAGATATTTCAAAACCTTCAAGTTTTTGTATCAGTATCCGGTCATAAGGGTTCGAATTTATACCTGTCCGGTACTATGTTCCCAATGTCAACGATACCAAAAATTAAGCCAATGAATAGTTCCTTCCATAGCGATTAGATGTTATATGACACTTGTCTATGGTGATTTATTTGACTATCTATTATAACTGTGTATCCCAAAATGTTAAGTGTCTTAATAAAAGATGATTACTATACTTTTTTTTCTTCGAAAACCTTCAATGTCCGGTACTCGGGGAAATCCCCCTACATATACGGTCTAAAATGTCAAACTTTATAATGAATATGTCAAATGAGACCTAGCAATGCCAGTGTTTCCAGTTCCCGAAATACAAACAAGTATTCTAGCGGTATTCTTTCAAATTTTTACACTTTTTTTTCCACTGCACATTTACGAAAATTAGACCCTTCAATTTCAAAAGTAGCGCCAAAGTTGCCACATTTGGTAAAGTCTGTGGTAGAGTTAAATCGAAAAATATTACTTCTGGCAGCCTTAGAACTAATCAAAATTATTAAAAAATATTAAATACGATTTTGCTTTATATTTTGAACCCTTTAAGGGTAGTCAGGCGCTTCGTTTCGAAAACAAAAATAAATAATTTTATTTCCATAATGGCTCGAACATTTACCACCTCTTTGTTTTCTTGCTTTCCAATAACTCTATATAAAATATGAAAATAACAATGTTTTTAATGGAAAATTTCCACATTTTCTTAATTTAATTGACATATCTCCTAATGATCACAAATATAATATTATGTTTATAAACATAAAAAATAAATTTACATGTTTAGTATGTTTACTACATATTTAGGAAAGTAAATTAATCCAAAGTTATCAAAACATGTTTATAAATTAAATTAAAAAGCCCATTGTACGCCCTTTTCTTGGAAAATTTGTTATTCACTTTTAAAATGATTGTGGGATTACATTTTTAGAATATTAATTGAAAGCAAACTTTTCCGAAAAAATCCTCTTAAACCAATCTTTTAATTACATCTTTTGAATAACAAAAAAATAATAACAAAACGTTTTTTAGGTGAAGGTCGCCTTTTGTAAACAAGCATTTGTAATTTAGTTAATATTTTCTTTCATTATTTACAGGATGTTTTATTTTGAAGATTTTCACTATCTTTGGCGCGAACGTAGGCGTAGTTAGGGGGCACTGCCCACCCTACAAAACTCAATGTCCATTTTATAAAAATCGACAATATTAAAAATAAAATTTTTATAAAAAAATTGAACCGACTTCTAAAAGTGCGCTAAAAAGTGAAAAATAACCATAAATTTTTATATGAAATTGAACTTTTTGAAGTCGGTGCCAAACTAATACCTGACAAAATATGATTTGCATAAACAGATTAAAAATATTTTATTTGTAGTTGCTTTCTTACCATAATTTGTAGATATTACTAGTTATTTATTTCGTGTACAAATAATTTGGCGCCCACTTCAAAAAGTTCAATTTCATATAAAAATTTATGGTTATTTTTCACTTTTTAGCGCACTTTTTGAAGTCGGTTCAATTTTTTTATAAAAATTTTATTTTTCAATTTTTAGTTTTAGAATTCATTATGATATTCATAAATTATTTGAACTAAGTACTAATCGAGATTAGTGTACCTCGCAATGACTCCAAACTGGCAAAAAAGTACCCATTTTATCCAAAGTTGTAAATTACCCTAAAATGAAGCACTAAAAATTCTTTAGTTTTTAGAGTTTTCCAAATAGCAATGAAATTGGGTCAAACGAATATTTAGTCTGTCATAGAAAATCCACTATCTTAAATTTCAAATTAATTTTAGATTGGTAATATAGGCCCCAAAACCTCCCAATATCGATATTTAAAGAAAATAAATTAATTTTTTATCCACCATATTGGATACGCCATATTGAATTTTTTAAAAATAATTTTAGATTCGTCATGTGCGATCCCGAAAACTCTCCCGTACCAATTTTGGTGAAAATCGGACAAAATCGATCCAATATGACGGACAAAAAAATTTAGTTTTGTCTAATTTTCTCCAAAATTGGTACGAGGGAGTTTTCGGGGTAGTACATAACTAATCTACAATTATTTTTTAAAAATTCAATATGGCGGATCCAATATGGCGGACGAAAAAGTCAATTTTGTTCGATATTCTTGAAAATTGGTACGGGGAGTTTTTGGGGTCGCACATAACGAATCTCAAATTATTTATAAAAAATTCAATATGGCGGATCCAAGATGGAGGATTAAAGATTCTACATCTCCTGATTTTGTCTAAAATCAATATTAGTGTATTTTTGTTAGTGTTAATTATGAATTTAAAATATTTTTTAAAAAACTCAATCTGGCAGATTTTAAAATTTTAAATTTCCGTATTTCATCTAAAATTGGTACTAGGGGGCTTTGAAGGGTCCTGATTTAGATTAGATTAAGCCTTAAAATAATTTTTTTGAAATTCAATATAGCGGATGCAATATGGTGGGTTGAAAATTTTACCTTATTCGCATTATTTCAGATTTAATATTAGAGGCTTTTCGGGGTGGTGTATTACGAATATGAAGTTAATTTTTTACAACTATTAGGTTGATAAGATTCAAAATGAGGGACAAAAAATTTTATATATTCCGATTTTGTCTAAAATTGATGTTGTGGGGTTCTTGAGTCGTATACAAACTCAATATGCAGTATAAAATATATTGAGCCAAGAAATTTACATTTCAGGTTCTTTAAATATTGAAAACTGATATTGTGGGGTTCTTGAGGAGGATACAAACTCGATATGCAGTATAAAATATATCGAGCTAAAAAATTTACATCTCATTGGAAGGTTTTGGGGCCTATATTATTAATCTAAAATTAATTTGAAATTTAAGCTAGTGGATTTACTATGACAGACTAAATATTTGTTTAACACAATTTTACTGGTATTTAGAAAACAACTTTGGATAAAGTGGGTACTTTTTTGCCACCTTGAAGTCATTGCGAGGTACACCAATCTCGATTAGTACTTAGTTCAAATAATTTATAGATATCATAATGAAAACTAAAAATAGAAAAATAAAATTTTTATAAAAAAATTGAACCGACTTCTAAAAGTGCGTTAAAAAGTGAAAAATAACTATAAATTTTTATATGAAATTGAACTTTTTGAAGTTGGCGCCAAATTATTTGTAAATGAAGTAAATAACTACTATTATCTACAAATTATCGTAAGAAAGCAATTACAAATAAAGCATTTTTAATCTGTTGATGCAAATCACATTTCGTCAGATATTAGTTTGGCGCCGACTTCAAAAAGTTCAATTTCATATAAAAATTTATAGTTATTTCTGACTTTTAGTGCACTTATAGAAGTCGGTTCAATTTTTTAATAAAAATTTTTTAGAATGTGTTGTGAATTATCTTTTTGGTTCTTATAATGTTTATATGTTCTGTTTTCAATATCTTCGATATCTTTATTATTTAAATTGTTTTGTATACGAATTTCTTTAACTTCTCGTAGAATCAAATGTCTGAAGGGAGAAGACGTTAATAAAATGGTTCTGTCAACCAAGCTAGTGATTATAATTATTCTTTGATTTTTTGAATGGTTTGAAAAGTTGTTAAGGTATCTTCCCGACCAGGTGGCTTTGGTACACCACCGCCTTAGAATTTTATCATTTTTGCGTACTATGATCATATCCAGGAAGTTTATTTTTCCGTTTATCTCAAATTTTAATTTGTTATGGGAATTATTATATTACTGTTTAACGTAATTTATTTTATTATCAGGAATTGAGATTAAACATCGTTTACAAAATGTTTAAAGAAGATCAAGTCTAAATTTGTATTTTTAATAACTCTTTCCTCTAAATATTCCATGACAAGTTGGGCGCTTGTAGATGAAATAGGTAAACCCACTGCACAACCATCAATTTTTCTGAAAAATTTACTCGTATTGAAAGAAATTTCTGAACAATGTCAAACTTACCGCTTTTATAAATCTATTTTTGGACCAAATTGTGAAGTTTCTTAATTCTTCCCTTTTGTCAGATAATATAATTTTAACAAGACTACATGGAATGTTTGTGTATAATGATACTACGTCCATGGAGATACGTTTGTAATTTTGTGGGACACTTACCCTATCTATAAATTTATATAACAAATTTTTATTGTAAAAAACTTATTTCTCCGAAAGCTATCATTCTCGTTAGCACGTGCTCAATAAATTGATAATTTTGGTGAGATCTTTATACCCTTTTCGATAAAAAAATTTATATGAAAGGTAAGATGTGCCCAGTCGATCATAAAACCCAATGTAGTAATTTAGGAAAAATACGGTTACGGGAACCGTAAATAATTTTTAAACTAATAGAATACTTTTAGTTGTTCAAATAAAGCAGTCTTGTAGTAAAGAAATTTTCAAGTAAATAATACTTATAAGTAAAACTGATTTATTTAGAAATTTATAAGTACTGACGTGGGTCAAAATCGAGAGAATAAATTAATTAATTAAAACGATCACTCTAATTACTTACGAACATCAAAAGGTTAAGAGCAGAGTAGTGGGCTTCACTGTGCTATTTCCCAATTTAAGGGCCTTCATTAATATAACAATTAACTTGTAAAATTAAAGTTAGTTGCCATTTTAAAAATTTAAGTTTGTAATAATAATTACCAGTCACTATTTAATAGGTATTTTTTTATTAAATTAAATAGAATGTTAATTTAATATTTTATAAACAATGAGTGGTAGAGCATTAGCATTTTTCACTGTGGAAAGTTAGGTAAGTGGAAATAGTTTCCGAAAATGACCCGAAATTTGAACACATATTATTAAAATGACCATATATATATATATATATATATATATATATATATATATATATATATATATATATATATATATATATATATATATATATATATATATATATATGAATGGTTTGGTTATTCCGGGTTTCAATCGGTTCATTTAAAAAATCGTTTTCACGACGTTTCGCCAAATTTCACTTGACATTTTCAAGTCCGGTTCGTCTCGTTACTCGCTGAGAACTGATGTTGGCCTCTGATAAATATCGCATCAAGGAACGCCTCCTTTTTTTTTTTTTTTGGGGTGTGGTTTGGTTGCTGAACGCGTGTCGAATGTTGTTCCTAAATTTGCTATAGTGTGCGATATCTTCATAAAGCAGGGACCATAACAACCGTAGGCGAAGCGTTTCCAAGTATAAATTTATATCGCTAGACCGTAACGTAATGCGTGTCTGGTCCTGTAACGAGCACTATCGTGGTTCATTTCCACCAGGTCGCTATTTATCGTCGTTATAAGGTAGATTTAGAAAGTGAAAAGTCGTTTCTAAGTTTTTTCTACCTTATTGAACCGCAACGCAGGGGGGTGCGGTGAGAGTCCCTCCTAAACCACCCGACCAGATAGGAAATCTGGCCGCCTCACCTTTCTTCTCGCTCACCGGGGCAAAGGGGAGTGAATGATAAAAAGGGCTTTTGTTTCTTCTGTTTACTTCGGAAATTGAAGTAAAGTTTGCTTCCAAAAATAAGCATTTGTCGGCGATGCATAAAGCATGATGAATGTTTGAGCTTGGAATGCTCCAAGGTTGAGATTCTGAGAGAAAATCAAGAATTGGGTAAACTAAGCATTACGGTGAATAACACTTAGTCAGGGGGAACTTGCAAGTGTTTGAGTTTATAGGCCTTTTGTTTTTGTTTGTTATTTTCCGCAAAGAAAATTTGGAAAAAATTTTATGATAAAAATTTCCGCAAAAGAAATTTGTTGTACAACGTTCCGCATAAAAATAATTCATGAATCTGAATATAAAATCCGCTACGGGGTTGTAAGATGATGCGCATACTGAACATTGAGAATAGAAATTATTCCGCAATGAATGTTTTTGCGTTGTTTTTACCCATGTATTTAATTAACGTATGATGTGTGTAACTATAACAAACTGTACATATCTTTCCTTGTAATCTATTCCTAAACGTCGTAATTATAACAGTCCATTTAACTCTAGCAAGGGATACATCTTATAACTCTTCGTAACTCATAAGTTGCCTTTAATTCCCGCAGTTAAATTCGCTGAAGAGGGATAAAATAAAATCCAAAATAATATTTCAGAAACCGACCTTTTTCCCGGGTATTTCCACAACAATCCCGAAAACAAGGCGTTTTCATGTTCTGAAATATATCGGAAAATAGCTAAAAACTATAGGCGTAACAAGGAACAGATTAAAAGAAGTTTTGTGTTCAAATCCGCAAAATAAATATAGGTAATAGAACGCTGTGAAAAATGTATGGTTAACCAATGTGCTAAAACAGTACTAGTAACTGTGGACTTAGAAAAATTATGAAAATTTTATCTAAGCGAAAATTGAATATAATATTATAAAATAATATTATAGGAGTGTTAAAATGAATGAAAGTGAATTTGTTTTGGACAAATTTGAATGAAGTTTTCTGGAAAAAATATGATATAGGAAATTATACCATATTTGTGAATTTGAGGTTATGTTTTGTTAGAGTATTGGGAAACTCATGTTTAATTCGAATTAAATCGCGAAGTTTGTGTCGGTGATCCATAATTGCAACACCAGTTCGTGTATACAATTACGAATAACACCCGACTTTCGAACTATAGTGTCTGAGAGCCCTGTAGTTGAGAAAACTTACCTAGGCGTTCGTATGCAGATACTACCTAAAGTCCAAAACTATGTTTTATACAAGGGGAATTCCCAAACACCGTATTTAATCCGAGTTGTTTGCATTTCACTTTAAAATCTTCTTGAATCTTTGGTTTTTCACTATCTAAGTGCACGTGATAGCTACTAAACGCCCAAAGACTCCGAGAATATAATTTTAAATTTACTGAAGCGAAGACTGGACGTTCTTTGAAGACTTCGATGCCTTCAGAAAGATCGTCGTGGTTGGTGTACGGAGGTACTGGAACTGGTAAGTGCTACGGCCGTTGCGTGTTGTGCTTCTGATAGATGTTGAATCGAGAAGAGCGATGCTTGTGATCAACGTATTTTATAGTAACTTTTAGGCCACGCCTTTAAAGTTAAAATACACGAATGAGAATGCTAGATTTTGTTCCATAAGCACTAATGCTTTTTGAACTGTGAATTTGAAAAGGAAATCGTATTTGAAAATTGGTGAAATGGTGTTTTTCACGTGTAATGTGATCCATGGTGATCTGATAAATATCCGTCTTTGAAGTATTGCAAACAGATATATACAACATAAATGTCGAGTTTTGTTTAGTTGGCTCGCTTTCTGATTGGACGAGCAGCTTCGCAGGCTCCTCCCCTCTGCCGAGTGCGATATATTTGGTTTTTGTATGCTGGTCTCTCGTGTATTGGTTGATCTTTGTTGTTTTGTTTCTTGTTTCTTTATTAATGTTTTCCATGTTGTTGGAATATGTATAGCATCGTCTCGTTTATTCAGCTGTCCCGCTTTTTCGATTTCTAGGGCCTCTCTTATGACGCGTAACTTGTAATTCTGTAGTGGTGCTACTTCTTTTGCTTTTTCAAAGTCGATGGTATGTCCGGTGGTTTGGTGATGATGAAATAGAGCTGAGGTTGTTTGTTTGTTTTTGAGACTATTTTTGTGTTCTTGAATTCTTGCTGAAATGCGCCTGTTTGTTTGTCCTATATATATTTGCTGACAATCTGCACATGGAATGCTATAAACGCCATGATTTTCAAGGTTGATCTTATCTCTGGAGTTTCCCAGGATGTTGGCTATTGATTTTTGTGGTTTAAATATGGGCTGTATGTCGTGTTTTCTTAAGATTCTTCCGATTCTGTCCGTTGTTCCTTTTATGTATGGGATTATGGTTTGGTTTCTTGTTTGATCTTGGTCTTTGGTTTTTGTTGTGGTTTTCTCTTATCTTTTTATGACTTTCTTTATGTCTGATTGTGAGAAACCATTCCGTTCTAGAGTTGTTGAAATGTGTCTTATTTCGTCTTGTTTTGTGTCGAGTTCTGTTAGTCGGAGAGATCTTGATATTAGTGTGTTGACTACTGCCTGCTTTTGAGAGGGATGATGATGTGACTCTGCATTGAGATATCGGTCAGTATGTGTGGGTTTCCGATATACGCTAAAACCTAGGGTGTTGTTCGGTTTTCTAGTTAATAACAGGTCCAAAAAAGGAAGTTTCTTTTCTTGCCCGATTTCTAGCGTGAATTGGATTCTATGGTGGATATTATTCAGCTATATGAGGAAATCGTCCAGGTGTTCTTTTCCATGTGGCCATATTATAAAAATATCACCACTGGATGAGACTTTGGACAAAATCGCCATGAACGAAGATTTTCCGGCTTATATAATTGAACTTGCAGAACACTGCCTAAAAAACACATATTTCATGTTCAATAACCAAATACACAAACAAACAGATGGCGCACCTATGGGGTCCTCACTTTCACCAGTTATAGCCAACCTTTTTATGATATATTTTAAACAAGAGGCACTGCAAAAAGCATTCTTAAAACCGAAATTTTGGAAACGCTATGTGGATGATATTTTTATAATATGGCCACATGGAAAAGAATCCAAAAATGCAATAATATACAGGGGGTTCCATATAAAAAAAACACATACTTTCAGAGCGTTTGGGACACCGTGTATATTATGAAAATAATTTTAATAAGTAACTCTATTAGACCCTCATATATCTCAAGAGTAAAATTTTTTGAAATTCACGTATTTTGGCCGCTATATTCCGCGCCGTATAGGGTTTTTATATAGTATTTAAAGTATCAATGCAAGGATCTGCGAAATCTATAAGGGATTATGTGTACTAGGTGAGGACCTGTAAGGGGACTTTCGTTGCATTGACGCACGGTGTCGCATACGTTATAATTAATGGAACGTGCGAAAAAGCGAAAAGACAATCGCATTTTCGCATTGCAATTAATCCCAACTTGTATTTTTTGACTTAAATTGTCAATTGCATGACGCAGAATTTACAAATGTTTATTTAATCAAAAATTATTAATGTTGAAAAGTGGCAAAAAAAGTTTAACGATTTTTAAATCAAAAACTATTCGTTAGACCGAAAAATCACAAGATACTCTTTTTGCTTAGAATCGGCCGAGAAATATGAAAATATTTTTTATTTTACAAAAAAAAAAAACAATTTTTTAAGTACTAAAAATTTTTTTTTATTACAAATTACCTGCTCATTTTTTGGAAATCTGCCCTCGATATTGGTAATGAGGAGACAAAATTTATGTAAGAAGCTGTGGTGGTGCCATGTCTTTTTATCGACTATGAAAAGCCACTGGGCTCCCCAACTATAAGATACGCTCAGTTAAATAAATGTTTTTATATGTTGGTTCCTATTGCTCACTTTGGAAAATACCTTTGTCTACTCTAATATAAATATAATGAGATAATTATAAACTAATCCAATTTAATGAATATTGGAAAGGCGTATATTTTCTAGTTATAGAGTTTCATACTCGTTACCCTTGGGAAAAACATCATTACTCTCTACCAAATAACAAATCAAAGTGATTTTGCAATAATTTTAACTAAATATTCACAGAGAGAATGTAGTATTTAGAATTTATTTATAATATATATTGCCAAAATAGTAATACGTATTGCAATGCCTCAGAATAATATTTATTTAGGGCATATATATTTTTAATTAATTCGAATAAAGTTGAAATAGAACAGTAAATATATATATATATATATATATATATATATATATATATATATATATATATATATATATATATATATATATATATATATATATATATATATATATATATATATATATATATATATATATATATATATATATACCGGGTGTTAACGAATCTATTAGACAAGTCATAATTTCTAGAGTATTATGTGTATCAAAATGAGAGTTGGTACAGGTAAATGGTATGTGAAGGGGAGAGTTTTCGCATATTTTCCACTTTCTGGCCACTTCCGGTTTCACTGGAAATGGCCCCGGTTTTGAATTTTTAAATGGAACACCCTGTATATTTTAACATTTTTTGATTTCTGAGACAATTCTAGATCAAAATGTGACGTTTTAAAAACTTTTTACGTCTACTTCATTTTTTTAGAGCCACTTTTAAAATTGCATCTAGGTGGCCATGATCGGACGCAAACTAATCTAAGGGCAGTGACATACGCTCTAAGAACAGACGTAAAAGTTTCTTAATTTTCGTTAAGTTTAGTTTAAATTTTCGTTAAAATAATGTACACTCAAAGTGAAAAAGTGGATATATTATTAATATTTGGAGAGTGTCATAGAAATTCAAGGAATGCTGCCGAGTTGTATGCTCATAGATATCCGAATCGGCAACATCCAGCCCATCAGTATTTTCCGTATGTCGAGACTCGTTTTAGGCAAATAGGAAATCAAGAGGCGGAACAGAGGTTTATCATAAATGAAGAGACTGAGATTAACGTACTTGCTATGGTTGAGGTTGATAAAACAGTTTCGTTCAGAAAAATTAGTCAAGAACTGCAGATAAGTTATGAATCAGCAAGAAAAATATTGAAAAAGCATGGATATCGAGCATTTAAATATCAGTTACATCAACATTTGTATACTGAGGATGGCGATAGACGGGTAGTGTTTTGTGATTGACTGCTTCAAAATCATAGAGTTAACCCAAATTTTATCGATTTTATTCTATTTTCCGACGAATTCCGATTTACAAATAATGGTATGTTCAATAAGGAAAATACTCGGTACTGGGCCCAACAAAATCAACATGAAATGAGAGAGGGCAATTTTCAAGAAATTTGGCGTGAATATCTGAATAATTGGGCCAATATTGTTTCAAGGTCAGTTAACAGGGATTAGATACTTCGGTTTTCTTCAAAATGAAATCGAAAATCATCTCAATGATATACCTTTAGCAGTTTTACGGCGAATTTACTTTCAACAAGATGGAGCACCGCCTCACAATACTAGAGAAGTTCTTAATTATTTAATAGAGCATTTTAATAATCGAATTATTGCAACCAATGGTCCGGTACGGTGGCCAGCCCGCTCACCGGATTTTACTGTGCTCGATTTCTTTGTCTGGGGATATGTTAAAGAAAGGGTTTACTATGGAGCAGCCCCAGCTACTCTTGAAATATTAGAAGAAATAATTTTACGGGCATTTAGAAGTATAACGCCCCAAATGCTACAAAACGTGTTGAGAGAAACAATTGAACGAGCTGAAATGTGTCGTGGAAAAGGAGGAATGCACTTTGAACATTTACTACACTAAACTTTTTAACAAATTCAGCTACTGTACTTTCAAATATTTTAAGTGCGTCGTCTAAGTTATTAGTTTATTTTGTTAGTTTTTTGTTAATTTTGTTAAATTTTTAATCCAATTCCTGTCTTTCATACTAGTCACTAAAACTTTGCGATTGTATTTTTTTGACATCACCTAAGGCCGTTAGATTAGTTTGCGTCCGATCATGGCCACCTAGATGCAATTTTAAAAGTGGCTCTAAAAAAATGAAGTAGACGTAAAAAGTTTTTAAAATGTCACATTCTGATCTAGAATTGTCTCAGAAATCCAAAAATGTTAAAATATACAGGGTGTTCTATTTAAGAATTCCAAACCAGGGCCATTTCCGGTGAAACCGGAAGTGACCGGAAAGTGGAAAATATGCGAAAACTCTTCTCTTCACATAACATTTACCTGTACCAATATTCTCATTTTGATACACATAATACTCTAGAAATTATGACTTGTCTAATAGATTCGTTGACACCCGGTATATATATATATATATATATATATATATATATATATATATATATATATATATATATATATATATATATATATATATATATATATATATATATATATATATATATATATATATATATATATATATATATATATATTGATTATACATTTATTGTCGATATTGCTGTATTATTAGAGAACCTCGAACACATTTTCAGCTATTTTCAACCTGGGTTTTCACGACTATCTTTCCAACGCATTTCTTTATGTTTTTCTTGGCTTTGGCGAAACGTCAACGCTGGTTAATGATTTTCCAGTCACCGTTACTTTCTACTGTCACCGTTCACGTCTATCGTACTCAAGAAATATGGACCTACATATTTTATTTTTTATTGCCATAGTAATATGTCTCTGTTTTTTCTTTTTCTAGAGTTTTTGTGTAAATTTCGGGATTTAACACAAATCACGGGGTTGTTGATGGGGTCCCGCCAAACGTCTCGACTATGTTGGTAACCAAGAAGGCTTCAACTTTCTTCTCTCACGTGCGGATCTAAGAAATGAGCCAACTTGGAAAAAGTTATCGAAGTAATACTCATCCATGGAGCCAATTTAATTTTATTTCACTCTTTATCTATTTTTTTTCCGCTTTTCACTTTCCCTATTTTTTACCCCTTATTTGGTTTCTGAATTCAGATTATTGCCGCATTGTCAAATCTGGGATTTTTACGTCTTTATTGTCACGTTCGAATTTAACTGTCAAGTTCGGGATTTCATAACTTTATAATCAGAATTTCTGACTATTAGTCGTATTGTCAATTCGGGTTTTTGTCTACTTGGTCACGTTCCCATTATTTGGGATTCGGACTCCCTAAATTCCGAGAAATCCAGGAAAGTACTATGAGTTTAAATCACTTCAGCAGTCTGCAAGAACAGAACTGTTTCCTACCTTTCGTACACGGACCAACGCTACCGAAAATAATCGATCAATCAGGACTGACAAGAAATCTTTGATTTGATTTAACCCTCTTCCGAGTACTAAGACTAGATTCCTAGTCTTTCTCTGAACGTACAATCGCTTCGGTTTATGAGAAAACCCATAAGTTAAAGAGATTTAATCTCCGATTCCCGAATTATTTGCTTTTCCCGTGAATGTAAAATTATTCGACGCGTTACTAACGCTCGTCATTTTTACGAGATAAAGATTTTTAAGTAAGGTGATTTACACTTGTGCACGGTCTTTAAGGTCTGTAGTTTTTATGATTGTCGAAACAACCTGCGAAGAGAACCACGATTTGTCCTAATAAGAGAACAATGTCGTGGACCCGGAGAACTAAGCTTGATCAGAAAAAGGACAAGTTAACTCATGAAGAGTAGCTCATAATGTCCTTAAATCAGGTGACGGGCCGAATCAGAGTGCCGCACTGTTTGTTATTTAGCCTTCCTCATTCCTCATAAACATATATACCCCAGCCGGTGGGAGGTCGGTGAAGCCGCGTTTAGTGTTGCATACTTCCTTCCGATCTGTCCTTTGCACAAACAGGTGCATGTCGGTACCCTGATGAGTCTAGTAGAGACGAAACATGTACCTCTGTCGTATCACTGTAGCGTGGAGGGTAAGTTTTGACTTTCTCCTCGGTATGGTAGTACAGGTAGGCCATCATCTCGATAGTGGTGTAATAGGATGAATTGTGTTCTGTAGCAATTCATTCACTGTGCAACCTCTAACACGGAAAGGATATGTTGGAACGAAGTTTGCAATTACTGTTCACATGTTACTTCATCTATTCACGGAGTTGCATATAGTTGTACGTTTGCAGAATGTGATTTCAGCACTACAACGCCATAATGTGGATATATCCACTGCTATTGCATCTCACACGGAGGAATCCGTGAAAGCCTCATAAACATATATACGCAAGCCGGCGGGACGTCGGCGAAGCCGTGTTTAGTGTTGCATACTTCCTTCCGATCTGTCCTTTGCACAAACAGGTGCATGTCGGTACCCTGATGAGTCTAGTAGAGACGAAACATGAATCTCTGCCGTATCACTGTAGCGGGGAGGGTAAGTTTTGACTTTCTTCTCGGTATGGTGGTACAGGTAAGCCATCATCTCAATGGTAGTGTAATAGGATGAATTGTGTTTTGTAGCAATTCATTCACTGCGCAACCTCTAACACGGAAAGGATATGATGGAATGAAGTTTGCAATTACTGTTCGCATTTTACTTTCATATATATATATATATATATATATATATATATATATATATATATATATATATATATATATATATATATATATATATATATATATATATATAGACATATGGCATAATATTTAATCAATCAAATTTATATTTTATCAAAACACAGTTCTGTTAAGGTGTTAGTTTATAGTTCCGAATCCCCAATTACCCACACAATAAGCACAATTAACCTGTATCTAAGGCCCAATTTGTTTTGTCAGATATACTGTACGCAACCTACATTGTTCCTTACCATTTACACAATAAATTTGCTGACACAATCGTGTTTCTAAACACTACCTTTGTCAGGAAAGCTAATAGTATTTTACAAGGGTGAGATGAAACGTTTCTGAGACAACAATGCACCATTCTATTTTATCAATTTTCTTTAATATATAGCGTCTTTTCGTTCAATACACATACATTTTTGGCAGCTTCTTTATAACCATTGAATTGTTTAGTTAATAACTGGTTTTTAATACAATTTACAGCTTCATAAAATTTTGTGGATAATTTAATGTTGACTATGAAGGAATTATAGCTGTTTGAGTTGTTGAAATTTTCAATTTTGGTTGTATATGAATGAATTATATATACTTGTAGTTATACCCAAAGACACGAAACTAAAAAAGGAAATGGGAAAAGTAAGTCGAGGATTTACACAGACTCTCCAGAAAAGTGAATATTATAACAATTACAATGAGCTAAATATGACACAAAATTAAAAAAAAGAAACAAAGGAAACTTGGTAAAGATATGAACAAAAGCTCAGAATTTGTTAGGCATAGTTGCAAATACTACACACAAGTCAGTTAAAAAAACTTCCAAAGCTATTATTTTAGAATCAGGTTCTTTACAACTGTTTCTGCGAAATGAAGCTACAAGATCCATTAGATTCAGGCATTAACTAAATAACCCTAGACTTTTACCATTTATGGACGCCTTGGCAACTATCTTTGTTATTTTTAGTGAGAGCGCAAGATGAGAAATTTCCAAGTATTAAATCCAATTCATTCAATAAATTTTGTTGTAGTAAATAGTAGTAAAAAAGCAAGAAATGGAAAGATGCAGTGTGGCCGTGTTGGATAGTAAATGTAAAATACGAATATGTATATATATATATATATATATATATATATATATATATATATATATATATAATTTATGAACGCCGATTATTCTGGGATAGATGTACCGATTTAATTGAAATTTCTTGCGTTATGTTAAGAAAGTTTCTGCAGTAGTTCTATATCATTTTGGATAAAATTGGTTCAGTAAAATCCAAGATGACGCACAAAAATTTTAATTTTGTTCAATTTTCTCCATAAATGATATGGGGGAGTTTTCAGACTCGCACAGACCGAATTAATTTTTTTAAAATTGAAAATGGTGCTCTAAATATTTTATATCTCTTAATTTTATCCAAAATTGGTTCCGGGTGGTTTGTGACAATGTAAAGTACGAATACAAAATTATTTTTGAAAAATTTAATTTGGCGGACCAAAAATAACATCCCTCGAATTTGCCCAAAATTGGTACTGGATGGTTTTTGAGTGGGCAGATTAAGAGTTTCAAATAATTTTCTTTTAATTCAATATGAATGACTAAAAATTTTATATTCTTCTAATTTTATACAAAATTGATAATAGGTGTTTTTGGGAGTGTAGATTATAGCATTAAAATTATATTTTCCAGATTTTTTCAAAAATTGGGGGGCGATAAATTTTGGGGGTTGTTATCACTCTCTAGAAATGTAATTCAGGACGAAAAATATACTTGTCGCATATTCTTTAATGTACCAAAACATATCACAGAAAAAGGAGAATGACTTTTCAAACTTTTTTACGGAAAACTACGAGGCGTAGTTTAACCCTTTGAAATGATAGATTTCCACTACATGCCACTTATATTTAAGGTTCCTAATAGTTTGTATTATTGCTCGTAATGAATTTTTAGGAAAAAATATACTTTTTAAATTATACATTGTATAAAAATGCAATTCATGACGTAAAAAATACGTACTCGATATTTTTTGGAATACTCCAACATATTACAGAATGAAAGAAATCGAAGGCGGACCCAAATGACCCATGAAAACTTTTCCTGTAAGTAAAATTTAAAAATATTTTTTAAAGATAAACATTTTTAAAACTTACTTATATATAATGCCCTAAAAGGGCAAAATTTATTTACTACACAAAAAGTACTTTATTATTTATAATAGAAACTTTCTCTGTAATTCAATTTTGTGTCTGCACCAGTGAACTCAAAAAAAAAAGGAAATAAATCCTACCAGATAATCAAATTGAAACTCAATGGCAAAAAACTATTAAAACCAAGTCTGCGAAAGCGAGAGCAGATAATACCTTATAGCAGTGATCTCAAGTCATACGTTAAATTAGGCAAGCAGATACATTGAAAAGGTGTCGTTTTTGCCGAAGGACCGTGCGGTGTTGTCATATTTCGAAGAAACTTTCAAAAACTAAGATTTTGTCATATCATTATTTTAATACTAGGCCTATATTATACCATTGTTACAGGAGTTTTCTTTTTCCTAAGAACAAATATATTTAAATCATCTTCTAATTTGCAGTTTTATACTTGTTTTTCTATAAAAACATGTAGCATCTTATCAGTGATATTTAAGAATTAGCAACGTTGTGACTTCAATAAAACGTCACTTCGAAGCGGCAACCGTGCATTTTAGGTCGGTAACAAGGAGGAGTTCATCATTTTTAGTCGGTAAGAAGGTAAATGCAACATTTCCAGGATTTGAATAGAAATCCAACAACTAATATTCTTTTTATACTTGTTACATAGGCATGTATATAACATTTTATTACTGATATCCAATCATTCGCTACATTGTAATGAAAGATGAGTTGTGGCCTAACGTTGTGTTCATTTTATGAGCGTCAAAATTATAGCATTGGAGTCAGGGGCGGATCCAGCCTCTCTCTTTCGGGGGGACAAGGGACGGTGATATCACAAAAGTACCGTATGGCAAGCGAAAACAAGTTGCCGACAGGAAGGGGAGGATACAAGCAGCATACACATTCCTAGGGCAGAATCGGTTCTATTTTCCTGAAGTCGAAGCTGGTGGGGGCGGGGGGCTATTGAAAGAGAAACAATTTGTCAGCAGGGGGAAGTACCAGCAGCATACATATTCCTAATATAAAAGACAGAATCGGTTCTATTTTGCTGAACTCAAAGCTCTTGGAAAGGGGAGGGGTGATCGCAAGTATACATATTCCTATACTCTATTTAAGAATTAAAGAGAGTAAGAAAACTGTTACTAATATCTCCAACCTACCTGCTCCAGTGTTGCAGGTAACTGAGGACTGCGGTAAATCTAATTAGATTTAAATATTATTAACTTCTATAAATTTACTGCACAATTTAATTTCAGCCAGTGAGCAAAGTACACCTTACAGTGTGTCCTTAGCGATTTATCTTGTTTGTTCTTGTTTTCATATATTATTTTAGATTAGTGAGATACCCAAATGATATGGCTTCCACATATATATTTATTCCAAAATCGTTAAACCAGGGCATTTTTTCCTCAACGAAAAATTTATTACGATGAATGTTTATTATGCCTTAAAATATCAATATCTAGGTAATAATGTTAAAAGCTCTGTTGAGATGTGTTCCAACATGACAAGAGTTGGAAAATCTACTATGTATCGAATACTGAAGGAGAACAAATCGACTGGAGTTGTTAGTACTCCCAAGTCTCATTCGATTACAGGCAGACGAAAAACCTCGTTAGAAGAAGGGATGTAAACTGCAATAAAAGGAGTTGTACATACAGTTTATTATGAGAAGCAGATCCCAGCTGTCGACAAAATTCTATCAAATCAAAACTAAAATCAATGAAGATCGGGATTTACCTGAAATTAAAAGAACTGAGCTGTGGAAATTGCTCAGAGAACTTAATTTTTGCTAGGAAAAACCAGATAGGAAATCTGTTTTTATAGATCGTCCGGAAAATGTCCGTTGGAGAAGGAAATATGTTTCTTAAGTAAAAGATAGCGATGCTAGAAATAGCATAACTTACAAAATTAGTAATTTAACTGAACTTTTGAAAGATTTTTTAAATAAAGTTACTGCAAAAAATTGGGAAAAATCCATATAATAAAGGAATAAAAGAAAAGGTGGAAACTTGGTCTCATGATCGGTGAGATAGAGGAACCAATTATAATGAATTTGAGCGAAGATAGATTCATTGACTTTGATTACGAATTAGATACGTAATGTTTACCAGCGTAAACACAATTTATTATTTAAATTTTCTGAAACATATTAAAATTAATTACATTTGAATCCCTTTTTAGTGTTTAATTGTAATCCTGCAGATGGTTTAAGAAATAAATAAACTGAAACGTCAAATATTCTAAAAATGTTTTTAATTAATAATAAAATGACCGATAACCCCAAAAAAATTTTTAATGTTATATGGACGAATTTATAAAAGGCCACGTTTTAGTCTGAATGTGCCTAAAACGGTTTTTATGTCAAAAGTAAAAATAATAAAAATACAGTTGTGATTTGTGTTAAATATGTCAAAATTATCTATATTTTTTAATGTATGTGAATTATTAAGAAGTCGTAGGAAATAAAATAATATTACAAAAACTTTTTATTTTAAGTTTATTGCCGAAATAATATGCTATGCCATAAATACTTAGTGATAAAATAAACCTCATTCCGACGCGGATTAAAATCCTTTTTAATACTTCATCCAAATATATATTGTTATCCAACAAATATATATTGTTATCCAACCCAAATAGTCCTTTATTAAAGACCGGTATTTTGGATTATAAAGTTTCTAACCCATTCCAATGAAAAATATATGTGTCTGACAGATTTTGCCAAAAATACCGGACTAAAGAACATAGGTAGTTTGTGAAGAAAAAAAGGGTAAAAAATGATTTAGTACTATCTCTAGTTCTTGAATAAACTATAGTAAAAGAGGAAATATCGGGTCTATTTTTGTAACCTGAAAGCTCTTGGGGGGGGGGGGGATCGATTGAGAAGAACAAAAAAATACAACTTTGTTAAAACATTTGAAACGCCACAAATTAAAATTATTACTTCAAGACTTCATTTTTAGATACATCCTGTAGATCTATTTCTTTAGAGTCAGAGTAAAAAATTATTTTTTTTTGTTATGAGCAACAATTCTCCGACTTCAGGCGAGAATACATTAATATTCCTCCCCAAATCCTTTATTTCGGAATTTTCATATTATTATCGCGTTTGGTGTTGGAACTAAGCTCAGCGCCCCTTTGCAGATATCAGTAGCGGAATAAAAGACCAAAAAAGAAGTTTTCCCTTATTTACATTTATGTTTTCGGCGGGATTAAGTTAACACGAAAAATTACTTTAATCAGCCAGGGCCAATTTCAACTTAAACCAAATGCTAAACATATTTTTTGTTATCAAATTAAGATTAATCCGTTAACAAAAAAGGTAATTTTCAACAAATGTTTTTACAACTTTTATAATCAAATTAAACGCTAAATCCTTTTATACTTATTATATTTTATTCCCCAGAGGCATCATAAAATCTAAATGATAAGCTAACAAGAGAGATAATGGGCGATTCTGCTGAATAGTCTAAAAAGTTAATATCTCTGGGTGCCCAGATCGTATTATCTCCTTAATTAGCACGATGGGTAAAAACTTGACCCAATGTATTTTGGACATTTCGTAGTAAGATATATTGGAGGTTACAAAACCAGCCAATTGCCGTCGAAAAACGTCTTCAATTTTAGAAGCTCAGGTATTGATTATAGACGAAAAAGTTCATAAGATATAGGTAGTGTGAAATGAGCTTTTTTGTTTGTGCAATAGGTATTGCAAAAATAACTTTTTTAATATTTTTATTCTCTAAAAAAACCCTTATGATAAATAAATATATATATATATATATATATATATATATATATATATATATATATATATATATATATATATATATATATATATATATATATATATATATATATATATAATAGTGATAAATGTGGTTTTGTTGCTGGGATGCGTTAAATTCTTTATTATGAGATTCTTTAACCTACTTCTAAAAGAAGAAAGTTCTCAAATCGTCGACTATGTATTTTTTTTATGTATATACACCGATTACTCCGGAACGGCGGCACCGATTTTAATGAAATCTTTTACGTTATGTTCAGGAAGTTGCTGCGGTGGTCCCATATTTTTCTCGATGAAATTGATGCAGTAAAATCCAAAATGGCGCTGACAATATGGCGGAAAAAATTAATTTTGACGGATTTTCTCCAAAATTGGTATAGGGAAATTTTCGGGGTTGTACCCAACGAATCTAAAATTATTTTATAAAAATTCAATATGGCGGATCCAATATGGCGAACAAGAAAATTTATTTTGTCCGATTTTCTCCAAAATTAGTGTGGGAGAGTTTTCGAGGTCGTTCATAACCAATCCAAAATATTTTTAAAAATTCAATATGATGGACAAAAAAATCAATTTTGTCCGATTTTCTCCAAAATTGGTATTGGAGAGTTTTCGGGGTTGCACATGACGAATCTAAAATCATTTTAAAAAAATTCAATATGGCGGATCCAATATGGCGGACGAAAACATCAATTTTATTCGATTTTCTCCAAAATTGGTATGGGGGAGTTTTCGGGGTCGCACATGACGGATCTAAAATTATTCTAAAAAAATTCAATATGGAGGATTCAATATGGGAGATAAAAAATAAACTTTGCCCGATTTTAATACGAATTTAATAGTATTTTTTTCAAGATTCAATATGGCGGACTAAAAATTTTACGTTTTTCGATTTGGTTCAAATGTGGGACTGAATCGTTTTTAAGGATGACAATAACGAATATAAAATTATTTTAAGATAAAGATAATAATACGTCAGAGGCAATATGACGGTCTAAAAATTTTAAATTTCTGGATTCTATCTAAAATTGGTACTAGGGTGCTTTGAAGGGTTTAGATTTAGATTACATTAAGACGTTAAAATTATTTTATTTTGAAATTCAATATGACGGATCCAATATAGTGAGTTGAAATTTTACTTTCTTCGAATTTTATCATATGAAGTTAATTCTTTACAATATTAGGTTGACAAGAGAGTGAGGGAGTGAAAATTTTAAATTTTCCGATTTTACCTAAAATTGATACTGCGGGGTTCTCGGAGCATATACAAACTCAATATGCACTGCGTCTCAAGTTCTTTAAATATCGATATTGGAAGGTTTTGGGGCCTATATTACCAATCTAAAATTAATTTAAAATAGTGGATTTACTATGACAGACTAAATATTTGTTTG
Organism: Diaprepes abbreviatus; assembly: GCA_034092305.1. Lineage (NCBI taxonomy): Eukaryota > Metazoa > Arthropoda > Insecta > Coleoptera > Curculionidae > Diaprepes > Diaprepes abbreviatus. Next base: position 152,597 of record JASJET010000201.1, on the reverse strand, counting down.
ACACAATTTCACCAGTAACTGTAAGAATCAAATAATTTTTAGTGGTTCATTTTAGGGTGATTTACAACTTTGGATAAAATGGGTACTTTTTTGCTACCTTGGGGTCATTGCGAGGTACACTAATCTCGATTAGTACTTAGTTCAAATGATTTATGGATATCATAATGAACTCAAAACTAAAAATCGAAAAATATATTTTTTTTTAAATTGAACCGACTTCTAAAAGTGCGCTAAAAATAGAAAAATAACTATAAATTTCTATATAAAATTGAAATTTTTGAAGTCGGCGCCAAGTTATTTCTATATGAAACAAATAACTACTAATATATACAAAATAAGGTAAGAGAGTAATTACAAACAAAGTATTGTTAATCTGTTTGTGCAAATCCCATTTTGTCAGGTATTAGTTTGGCGCCGACTTCAAAAATTTTAATTTCATATAGAAATTTATAGTTATTTTTCACTTTTTAGCGCACTTTTAGAAGTAGGTTCAATTTTTTTTATAAAAATTTTATTTATTAACCTATTGTGGAGAAACTAGTTTCTTGAACTAAAAAAATTTCTTTTTTACTCCTAAAACCTTATATTTTTATAACATATTACTGGCAAGTCGATTTTTCTACAAAAATTTATCGTTTTTTAATGTCAAAAAAATGGCAATTGACTTGACTCTTCGAAAAAGAAATAAAATGACCGCAATGACCCCTAGGTGGCAAAAAAGTACCCATTTTATCCAAAATTGTAATCACCTTAAAATGAACCACTAAAATTCTTTGATTCCTAGAGTTCTACAAAAACTGATGAAATTTTATCAAACAAATATTTAGTCTGTCATAGTAAATCCACTATTTTAAATTTTAAATTAATTTTAGATTGGTAATATAGGTCCCAAAACCTTCCAATATCGATATTTAAAAAACTTGAGACGTAAATTTCTTAGCTTGATATATTTTATAGTACATATTGAGTTTGTATACGCTCCAAGAAAAATAATTTTATTGTCTTAATGTAATCTAAATCTAAACCCTTCAAACCCCCTAGCACCAATTTGAGATGAAATCCAGAAATTCCAAACTTCTAGACCGTAATATTGCCTCTGATGTATTAGATTTTCTTAAAATAATTTTATAATCGCTATTTACATCCTTAAAAACGATTCAGTTCCACATTTGAACACAATCGAAAAATGTAAAATTTTTAGTCCGCCATATTGAATCCTGAAAAACACTATTAAATTCGTAACTTACATCCTCAAAAATCCCCTATATCAGTTTTGGAGAAAATCGAAAAATGTAAAATTTTTAGGATGCGTTGAATACGCCAGATTGAGTTTTTCAAAAAATATTTTAAATTCGTAATTAACGCTAACAAAAATTCCCCAGTATTGATTTTAGATAAAATCAAGAGATACAGAGTCTTTAATCTGTCATCTTGAATCCTGGAGAAGATCGAACAAAATTGATGTTTTTGTCCGCCATATTGGATCCGCCATATTAAATTTTTTTTAAATAATGTTAGATTCGTCATGCGCGACCCCGAAAACTCCCCCTTATCAATTTTGGAAAAAATCGAACAAGATTTATGTTTTCATCCGCCATATTGAATCCACCATATCGAATTTTTTTAAAATGATTTTAGATTTGTCTTGTGCAACCCCAAAAACTCTCCAGTACCAATTTTGGAGAAAATCGGACAGAATTGTTTCTTTTTTGTCCGCCATATTGATTTTTTTTAGAAATATTTTGGATTCGTTATGTGTGACCCCGAAAACTCTCCCACACCAATTTTGTAGAAAATCGGACAAACCAATACCAATTTTGGAGAAAATCCGTTAAATTTAATTTTTTTGGCCACCACATTGTCAGCGCCATCTTGGATTTTACTGCATCAATTTCGTCCAAAAAAATATGGGACCACCGCAGTAACTTCCTGAACATAACATAAAAAATTTCATTCAAATCGGTGTCGCGGTTCCGGAGTAATCGGTGTACATACATAAAAGAAAACATACATACTCGACGAATTGAGAACCTCCTTCTTTTAGAAGTCGGTTAAAAACACCAGAAAGCCATTTTTCCACGAATAACATAAAATATTTGAAAACTATTAAATACAACTCGTTATTTCATTCAAAAAAATCGTCAAGATGTCCTCTTTTCCGTGGAATATCCCACGACCAAAATTCGAAGGCAACAGTACAGTAAAACGCGACTCAACGCGACGCGCGCTCTTCACCGAGGAACTTGGAAAACTTTTGGAAAATTGTCCAGTTTCCCACGCGCGGTCGTTCTAAGCTTTCCAGAGTCTGACTCTATAAGCTTCGCCTGAATAGGTAATTCGGAAAGTTTCGCGGTGATAAGAAAGTGTTAAAAAGTTTTAAGAAGAGATCAAAAAAGTGTTAATAAGCCAATTTAAAAAAAAAAAATTGTTTTAAAAGATCGTATTTGAATATAATTCGGTTATTGAAAATAAAATTCAATTTTAAAATTAATAAAGTTCTGTGTAACGCTTACATTTTTTTTGAGGAAACCATCTAATAATTAGTACGCATATATAGAAGTAAGATTAGAAATAATATATACAGCTTGTCCCAAATTGGGTATTAATATGCAGGTTTTTATTACATTTAACACCATATCTAGAGGCTTTATTGTAAGACTTTAAATACGAAAATTTTAGGATTTCTTGCATATTATCTTCAAGAATAATTTACCAAAACAATGGAGCATCGTAAAGTTGAGAAACAAAAGAAATTTTAGTTTTTAAATGGAACACCCTGTATATTCTCTGCTAGAATGAAAGTTGTTTTTCTACTAATTTCAACAATAAGTTAGTGTTTGGACTAGCTGTTAATTAAATAATTAAGTTTGAATTATTAACGAAATAATATAAAAGAACGAGAAGGTCTGGAAAACATTTAAAGATGATTTATTCAAAAGAAGATAAAGATCAGATAATTTGTCTTGAAATTAATTACAATAACTGGAGTAATAGTAATAAGATCAACAGGTAGATATTTTTAAGTATGATAAAATATTGGGCACCCAATAATATTAACACAAGAAATAAATTAGCAAAATGTATATACATTTTCAACACATCCTCCGCGATTATTAACACATTTAAAAATATTTTCTCTCATTTTATGATTAATAGAATTTGAAATAAAATCTCTGTGGTCTTGGTTAAGCATTTCTGAGTTTCTAATTTTTCCTTTAATATTTTTATGTTTTGAGATTTTCACCATAAATTTTATTATTTAAAAACCCACACAAAAAAAGGTGTAATGAATTAAAATCTGAGTTATTACCCGGCCACTTTATTAGCCATGCATTTCAATCCAAGAGTTATATCGGTTCTTAAGGTACAGTAATTGGTATCACATTGTGCGGCGGTATGTCATCTTGTTGCCAAATGAGATTATTGTATTGCTGAACCAGAATATTCTCTAAATAATATTCTACATTATTTTCAATTAAACTTAAATATCGCTCATCATTTAAATTTCCATTTAAAATAATTGGCCCAATAATCTTATTTGCCAACATGTCAGACCAAACGAGAACTGAATGCCGACCCTGTATTTTCTGTATTTTGTGAGGGTTTTCACTTGCCTATTAATGTTTATTCTTTCTAGGAAACATCCTAGACATCGTAAATGTTGCTTCTTCTGTGAAAATAATTTTATTTAGAATATATATATATATATATATATATACAGGGTGATTCAAAAATCGATCACGAAACTTAAGGGGGTGATTCTACTTGACAAAATAAGGGTAGAGCTTCATATAATTTTTTTTCAAAATGTCATTCGTTTTCGAGTTACAAGCCGTCCAAGTTCAAGTTTTTATTTTTTGTTTTTTGAATTACTCGCTTACAGGAAAACCGATTTGACTAATATTTGAAAGATAGGCTAAATCTTCTGCGCTTCATCATTTTAGTAACAATTCACATTGATTGTTTGCCGCTAGAGGGCACTTTACCTACATTGAAAATTGTTTTTTTGTCATCATTTTTTAGTGTTGACAGCTACAGTAGTTTTTGGCATAATTTCTGAAAGACTGATGCCAGGCCTTTAAAAAAGGTGCTCTTTATTTACATCGCTAAACCCAACGGTTTAGACGTAAATCACCCTTAAAAATTAAGTGGTAAATTTACTTTTCTCATTTCATTACCACCAGCTACCAGGTAAATAGCTATCAAAGTATACTAGAGCTGTCAGTTTAACATCAAATAAATTCGCTTTTTAAACTATTTAATTTATAATCTTAAAATAACTAATAATGGCTAATCACCAATATTCAAATATCGAATATTGTGATATCCATTTTTGTTATGGAAAAGCAAATGGTAATGCAGAGTTGGCAAGAAGATATTATATGGAGAGTTATCCGGAAAGAAATATCCCTCATGCTCAAACATTTTCCAGTGTGCACAGGAGGCTTGCGGAATGTGGTTCCTTTAAAAGTTATAATGGAAATAGGGGAAGACCTAGAACTGCTAGAAACGTGCAACAAGAAGAAAGAGTGCTTGAAATTATTGAAGATAATCCAGGTATTAGTACTAGAAAAATTGGGAATGAAGTGCGGCTCTGTCAGGCTAGTTCATGGAGGATACTAAGAGAAGAACAACTCTACCCGTTTCATTCAAAAAAGGTGCAGGCTCTTTATGACGATGATCGGCCGAGACGGTTGGAAATGTGCAATCAGATCCTAGCTAAGTATGAACACGATAATCGATTAATTGGCGTCATATTATTCACTGACGAAGCTGGTTTCACTCGTGATGGCATAACAAATCTACACAACATCCACACATATGCTTACGAGAACCCAAACAATGTGGTAGAAACGAAACATCAGCGTAGATTTTCACTAAATGTGTGGGCAGGGATAATAGGAGATTACCTTATTGGTCCTCATTTCTTTGATGGCCCATTAACTGGTGACGTATACTTAGATTTTATCCAAAATCGTCTCCCATTGTATCTGGAAGATGTGCCATTGGAAGTAAGGGCCAACATGTGGATCCTCCAAGACGGAGCTCCGCCCCACTTTAGTATACGTGTCCGACAGTATTTGAATGCAACGTATCCTGAGCGATGGATAGGACGAAGTGGACCATTGGCATGGGCAGCGAGGTCACCAGACCTTAATCCTATGGATTTTTTCTTTTGGGGTCATTTGAAACAATTGGTGTACGATATTCCAGTAATCAACGTCGAGGATCTTCGCTTCAGGATAATCGAAAAGTGCCAAATTATTAAAGAAACACCAGGAATTTTTCATCGAGTTAGGCGACATTTTTTGAAGAGTGTTAGGAAATGTATTGAAGAAAATGGGGGACATTTTGAGAATCTTTTTTAGTTTGTTTAGTACTGTTTCATTAATTTTTATCAATTAAATGTATATCGCAATAATCCATAATATGAATATTTACTGATTAGCCATTATTAGTTATTTTAAGATTATAAATTAAATAGTTTAAAAAGCGAATTTATTTGATGTTAAACTGACAGCTCTAGTATACTTTGATAGCTATTTACCTGGTAGCTGGTGGTAATGAAATGAGAAAAGTAAATTTACCACTTAATTTTTAAGGGTGATTTACGTCTAAACCGTTGGGTTTAGCGATGTAAATAAAGAGCACCTTTTTTAAAGGCCTGGCATCAGTCTTTCAGAAATTATGCCAAAAACTACTGTAGCTGTCAACACTAAAAAATTATGACAAAAAAACAATTTTCAATGTAGGTAAAGTGCCCTCTAGCGGCAAACAATCAATGTGAATTGTTACTAAAATGATGAAGCGCAGAAGACTTAGCCTATCTTTCAAATATTAGTCAAATCGGTTTTCCTGTAAGCGAGTAATTCAAAAAACAAAAAATAAAAACTTGAACTTGGACGGCTTGTAACTCGAAAACGAATGACATTTTGAAAAAAAATTATATGAAGCTCTACCCTTATTTTGTCAAGTAGAATCACCCTCTTAAGTTTCGTGATCGATTTTTGAATCACCCTGTATATATATATATATATATATATATATATATATATATATATATATATATATATATATATATATATATATATATATATATATATATATATTTATTTTTTATTTTATTTATTTATTTATTTTTTTCTTGGGATTATGGTCCGTTTAAAAATGGAATTAAAATGTAATTGTGGTGTTGTATTTTATATTACATTTTTTTAATACATTAACGTTTCGGTAATTTTTTTTTACCTTCGTCAGAATGTGTGTAGCTTGAACAATGATTCAGGAACAACACTGCACTTACATGTATAAATTAATTTGAAAATTTTGTTCTATTAAAAATTTTGTTTTTGCGAGATTCACAGAGTTCAAGATGACCACGTGTGTCATCTTGAAGTTAAGATGGTACCAATGGTATCAATAAGTAAAATGAAAAAAATGAATCTATATTCCAAAAAATTAAACAAAGCAATATTAGAAAAATTAATAACCTTATAAAAAAAACTAGCAGTCTTAATAAAACATACAACAATAATTCAGATTGGATTGATAACCTGACAGACGTACACATCCCAAATGACGTCGCCGAAGTTCTTAGTTTAGGACCGAATTTTGCAATGCCAATACAAAATAAAAAAGACCTACCAATTCCAGAAATTATCAGTAATATAGAAGCCTCACTTACAAACTTTACAAATGAAACCAAAGACGAAATTAGATCGTCTTGTTGCAATATCATCACAAACTACAAAAACAACCTACCCAAAATTACGAACAACAAATCTCAAAAAACCTTCTCAAAAAAAAAAATAAACAAAACCAAATCCTTTCTAAAAACAAATAACAACTTAAAAATTCTATTACCCGACAAATCCAACAAAACAGTGGTTATGTATTCTGCTGAGTATGATCAAAAAATGGATGCCTTACTGAAAGATAACACTACCTACAAAGAACTAAAAAACGATCCAACCGCCATTTATCAAAAAAACAACAACGAAATAATAACCCGTTGGGAAAACAAAATGTATATACCACCAAACACAGCGAAAAATTTAAAAATTCAAAATGCCCTCCCACCACGTATATATGGACTTCCAAAGTTACACAAAGAAGGTATTCCTCTAAGACCCATCGTAGCTTGTATTCAATCCCCCTTAGAGAACCTTTCCAAATTTCTCAAAAACATTCTACAAAACATTATTAACAAAAATAACTTACATAAAAGATTCCGTGGACTTCAAGAACAAAATAAGAAATATACCCATCCCAGATGATCATGAACTTATATCCCTAGACGTCGTTTCCTTATATACAAACATACCAATCAACTTAGCAAAAGAAATAGTAACAAAAAAGTGGAACCAAATTAAATCATTCACCGATATACCCTTAAATGAATTCTTAAATGCACTTGAATTAACTTTAAACTCTACATACTTCATACACAACCAAAAATTTTATAAACAAATAGAGGGATGTGCAATGGGAGCTTCCATTTCTAGTGTTATAGCACAACTTGTATTAGAGGACCTTGGGGAAACTGTAATAAAAAAACTTGAATTCAATTGTCCTTCTTCTATAGATACGTTGACGACTGCATCACAGCTGTACCACAAAACCTATGTACCTCTGTATTAGAAAAATTTAACTCCTACCACCCTAAACTACAGTTTACAATAGAAACAGAAAAACAAAATAAAATAAATTTCCTCGATCTAACCTTACAGCACATTAACAATACCATAAAAACTGAATGGTATACTAAAAAAACATGGTCATCCAGATACTTACATTTTAATTCCCAACACCCCCTCTCTCACAAAAAAACCGTGGTTATAGGTCTCGCAGATCGCAGCATTAAGTTATCAGATCCGGAATTCCGTTTTAAAAAAAAAAAGGTACCATCTTAACTTCAAGATGACACACGTGGTCATCTTGAACTCTGTGAATCTCGCAAAAACAAAATTTTTAATAGAACAAAATTTTCAAATAAATTTATACATGTAAGTGCAGTGTTGTTCCTGAATCATTGTTCAAGCTACACACATTCTGACGAAGGTAAAAAAAAATTTCCGAAACGTTAATGTATTTAAAAAAATGTAATATAAAATACAACACCACCATTACATTTTAATTCCATTTTTAAACGGACCATAATCCCAAGAAAAACAAAAAAATAAAAAATATTTTAATAAAGGTCCAAGAAATAAATAAGAAATACCTCATATATATATATATATATATATATATATATATATATATATATATATATATATATATATATATATATATTCATTATTTGAATAAAAAAGACAAATTATCTGATGTTTTTCTTCTCACTAATGCATTAGTCAAAATAATATGTCAATATAATAGGTATTCGAAACCATACTAAAACGTCACAATGAAAATTAAAATCAAGCATTTGTTTTCCTGGTCTCCCCGTTTTATTTTTTCTCTCAGTTTATTAATAATTGGAATGCTGACTATTTTTGGGAAAATGTTTAAAACCATGCATAAGTACATAATGTCGCCGAAAATATTTAAAATTATTTTTTTAATACAACTAATACTTTAAAAATTATAAATTTTAAATTCCGTTTCAAATTTCCCTCCAAAACGCTAATACTTGTCACTTGACCGCTGTTACGTCACACTGGTCAACTGACAAGGATATATAAATTATTTCGTAATTTTTATGATAAAAGATGAGTTTTAAATAATTTTAAATGTTGTGAGGTGCCTCAGTGTACAAAGGCTACAATTAAAACACCTGAAAAGTTATTTATTCACAATTCACAATTTTAAATTCAGCAGATCAAAGTTACTGTTTGTTGCGAAGAAATTGGCCATCATAAAACAATCAATTCGAACGTTTTGCTAATAAATTCACTTTCCATCATGGGAAAAATTCTTAGAATCGTTTACAAGGGGAGTAATAAGCAAATTTCGAAAAAATTACATGAAAATAACTATAAAATTTTAATTAGGCTACGTGGCCCTTCACAGCGATCACCAATGTGACATAAAACAAAAAAAAATTATATGTCAAGTTCGTGACAGCGATGACGTTGGCTGTATTCTTTAGAGTAATTATCAAGCGATCAAAGTGAAAAAAATGAAACTGCTAACCTTCATGTTCTTTTGAATATGCATTTACTTGTCATTATGTCGAAGTTATCATGATTACTTCAAGTGATATAACTGAAAGTAATAATGACTTAAAAAAATAACCGTATTAGGACGGAGTGTCAACGATGACGTTAGTATGGAGTGACATCATTCACTTTGAGTGGTATTCGTTGTCACGTGACTTGAAGGAGATTTAATTAAATTTTTATTATTAAATAAAAATTAAATTCCTTAAAAATAAAGAAAAATATTATGTTTTTTAGGATTTCTAGTGTGAAAACTACCGCTTCGCGGAAAAAATTAAATATTTATTTGAATACAGGAAACGTACCAATTCAAACTTAAATATTTAAATAACGGCTACTCCAAATACGAAATTATAATACATGTTTAAAATCCGTAGGAAAAAGAGACAAAAATTTCTTTTGTGTTTCAATTTTACGGTGCGTCACTGTTTTTGTAAACAAATCTAAAAGATAATATGGAAAAAATATTATTTAAAGTTTTTTTACTACCCTGGGTATGGTGGTTCTAAATATAAAAAAACCTGCACTTCCATACTTAGAACTATGGGACATAAAGAAACAGACATTTTTTTTATAATCTAATGATTTTTTGAGTTGAGTTTTCTTGGGATATTTGTAAAAATTTAGGCTGTTGTATTTTTTAAAAGCTGCTAAAACATTGATATTTTTAATATCGACCAAGAGTTTATTAGAGCTACTTTTTACAAATAATAAATCTTTGTAAACGTATAAGTTTTTCCGGAACCATCTTCAATTAATTTTTTTTTTCTTATATCGGATTTGTACCTTTTCGACAAGGTCCTTTTTTAGCGACATATCTCTTTTGTTAAAAACATAAACTTAAGGAAAGTTTTTTCATAAGTTTGGCAACATTGCCGTCATTATTTTCGATATCGTAATAAGTCACCAATTCGAAATATCTTGAATAGTTTTTTATTTAATTTCAAATTGAATAAATTGTGAAAACAATCTCAATTTTTCAGATTAATTGATTGATAAATTATACACTCATGAACAAATTTATGGGATATTTATAAATTGCCATAAATTTATTTCGGAAAATATTTTTCATAAATTAAGTCATTTACTTACTTTGTTTTACGAAAGATAGAATACAATATAATACTATTTTAAGGGAATAACGAGAAGAAAATTGTGGAGAACTGATAAAAATTAATGATTATAATGAAATAAATAAATCTATTTACTGTCGTGTTTAAAGTGTTGCCTATATTTGTTCTTCCTTCAAGCAGTTAAAGGGAAGAATATTCAAGATGTCCGGTAAATAACTCCTAATTCTCGATAGCATATAGTGGAGGTCAAAATACCTCTACTTTGTCACAGAAAAAAAATTCTTAACGTGCCCCTTAACGAAGATACAAAGCTCTAAAGGGGTACCCAGCGATTAACCTTATCGGCTCTAAGCTTTGAACCGACTTGTATAATTTAATGAAATTTTGATATTTTATAGAGGCCATATTTTAGATCATCAGAGAAGTCAGGAACGGAGTTACAGCCACACTTGTTAGGCCTAATTTTTGACATGTGTCATTTTACTGAAAACTGATTTTTTTAAATACCTGGGTCATTCCTCTTCAAAAAAGATACTTAATTTGCTTCGATAAAACTGGCGGTTTTCGAGATAAATCGATTTATATGAGAAAAATTCAAGAGTTACAAATGCTAAACACAAACAGGTAAAAATAAAATACTCAGAGTGTGCTGATGTGCTTTAAGTTATGGGGAAGCGCTATCCCATGCTTCGAAGGCAAGAAGATGTTACGCTGAAAAATTTCCAGCCCAGACATTGTCAAGTCCAGAAATTTTTCAACGGGTTGATCGGGGCTCAATTAATTTACAATGTTATTAAATTGCAAAAATAGTGAAATCTTCTAAATGCTGTTTTGGCAGATGTTCAATATAGGCTTCATGTATTTCAATACATTTTCTTATTCTTCGATTATTCTCCCGCTACACTGAAAATAATATCCGGCCTTATTACGGATTTCGTTAGAATGCTGTGCTATTCTTGCTAGTAATTCTTGTCTAGTATTTACTGGTGTTGAATAAACTAATTCTTTTAGATGTCCCCATCTCTTGTAAAACCGGCCCCATCAGTAAACGAAATAAGGTTAGAAAAATTTAGATTTAGGTTATATTACTGTATAAACCAGTTGGAGTATTGAAGTATTGCGGGATAATCATCCTGGACACGTAGCATGAACTTTTTCAACGTGGTACGGGTGAAGTAACTGTTCTGTTAGAGTTTCATGTACAATCCATTTTGTAACATTGTTTTGTGCCGCGAGCTTTCTTATGCTGTTTGAAGGGTTGTAAGCAATATCTTGCAAAATTTGTTCCTCTACCTGAGGGTCTCGTGTTCTCCTGAGAAGGTCCCAACGTCACATTGCGGCAAAAATGACCCTGAATAAAACATGAAAAAAATTAGTTCGTTAACTCTGTTTTGTAATCATCTTTTACCTGTTGTTCTTAGGCTTCGATCAACCCTTTGACACCTTTTTGAAAATGTTCGAGCTGGAATTCTTTCAGCATAAAATCTTTTACTTTCGAAGAATTTGACAGCGCTTCACCATAAATTAAGTGCATATCAGCATACTTTGCCTAAGAATATCCTTCCATTTTTTAAAATTATTTTTACTTGAAGGTAGTTTTCACAAGTCCATGAATAGTAATACATTATGTAGATATTAACAATAACTACCTGCTTTTAATTGACGATGTTATAAGTATCTTTAGAACAACGACCACTGGACAGCAAGAAACACATTCCTTCTTCGCAATTACGTACATTAAAGGAACTTCGGAGAAAATCAGGAAATACACTTAGCGCTCATTTAACAAAAACGAAACCGAAAACTACCGATAAGAAAGAATGTGTTTACAAAGTTTCTTGTGAATGTGGTGAAATGTATATTGGAAAAAGCAAACAACCACTGGAAGTTAGAATTAAGGAACATAAAGCTCATACACAAAAAGGGAAAACGTCGAGGTCAGGTATTGCAGAACACGCCTGGGATAAACAACGCCATATAAAATGGTCTGAATTGCACAATATATATGGAACCCAACATGAAAAAAAGAAAATTTATAGAAGCAGCTTACATTAAAAACAATAATGGAATCTTTAGTAAACCGAGTGTTGAGATACCTAATTTTTGGCAACCACTACTTTGTAACATCAACTCATTGAGGTGTGTACAGTGAAGCGCAACTTTGCGATCGTAGTCTTAAGACAAAACATTCAGTTTATATTTGATAGCGATTAGAGATACAATCTAATTGAAACGTCGTAAAAATAAATAAAGACAATGCAAGTCCGACAACCACATCTTCAACATTGTCTACAACCTTCAAACAAAGAATTATAACTTTGTTACCGTAAGACAAATTTGTTTCCGACTTGAAATTATAAAATAATTTTTCGATTACAATTTGAGTACTACAAAGCATTTTAATAATTGTTTTATTACCTAAAAATACATAAATCTGATATACAGAGTATCCCAGGACAAATTGCCGCGATCATTTTATCGGAAAATAGAATTTTGAAAATTTTGAAAATTTGGCCAGATATCCCCCCAGATACCCTTACTTATCAATTTTTCAGATGTTACATTTAAAGTCTTTTCTTGACGGGATCTATACGTAAGATGTTCCACCTATTAGCGGTCATTCATACAACAATATATATATATATATATATATATATATATATATATATATATATATATATATATATATATATATATATATGTTTATGCGGCTTTCAACGATTCCCCCGTGTGAGATGCAATAGCAGTGGATATATCCATATTATGCCGTTGTAGTGCAGAAATCACATTCAGCAAACGTACAACTATATGCAGCTCCATGTAGGAATGAAGTAAAATGCGAACAGTAAATGCAAACTTCATTCCAACCATATCCTTTCCGTGTTGGAGGTTGCACTGTTTGAATAAATTGCCAAGGAATACAATTCATCTCATTCCACCACCATCGAGATGATGGCCTACCTGTACCACCATACTGAGAAAGAAAGAGTCAAAATTTATCCTCCCCGCCACAGTGATACGGCAGAGGTACATGTTTCGTCTCTACTAGACTCATCAGGGTACCGACATGCACCTGGCTGTGCAAAGGACAGATCGGAAGGAAGCATGCAAATACTGAACGCGGCTTCGCCGACCTTACTTCATTCCTACACGGAGCTGCATATAGTTGTACGTTTGCTGAATGTGATTTCTGCACTACAACGGCATAATATGGATATATCCACTGCTATTGCATCTCACACGGGGGAATCCTTGAAAGCCGCATAAACATATATACGCCATCCGACGGCAGGTGCATGTCGGTACCCTGATGAGACTAGTAGAGACGAAACATGTACCTCTGCCGTATCACTGTGGCGGGGAGGATAAATTTCGACTCTTTCTTTCTCGGTATGGTGGTACAGGTAGACCATCATCTCGATGGTGGTGGAATGAGATGAATTGTATTCCTTGGCAACTTCAAATTCAAACTGTGCAACCTCCAACACGGAAAGGATATGGTTGGAACGAAGTTTGCATTTACTGTTCGCATTTTACTTCATATATATATATATATATATATATATATATATATATATATATATATATATATATATATATATATATATATATATATATATATATATATATATATATATATATATATATATATAATAAAGTAGAATAAAATATTGGCTAAGAGGACGTTAAATTTGTCAAGCCACATCATTCTCGTGTTAAAAACTGCGGAGCACTCCAATGTATGGAAAAACTCCCGATCCGAAAGATGGCGCGACATGTGGCTTTGGCTGCTAAAACTAGCAGTAAACCGAATAATGCGACCCCTATCCTTTGGATAGCGCGTTTCGTATACTCGATTGTATATATTTCTGTTTTAATTCACCGTCGCGCCACCACATTGCGGTTTTTAGAAACTTTGTTAGTTTGTGTGGTTCTTGTGTTATCAAGTGAATCATCGAGATGTCGCCTTTGTCTTCTTGTTGCTATTTTTGATTTTAAATTCAGCTTTATGGGATGCAAAGGCGAGATGATGGTTTGTACCGAATGCGGTGGCCTGACGGACAAAACTTATCTATATATATATATATATATATATATATATATATATATATATATATATAATATATATATATATATATATATATATATATGTATATATATATATATATATATATATATATATTATATATATATATATATATATAAATAGCTTTATAATCGTCTATCTGATCGTGCTATCTCCCTAACGTCTCCAGAATTCCGACCAAAAATACTGAAAAAAGAACCTAATAAATAATAATTTCGACGAAAAGACTATCACCAAAATAATTGAAAAACGAACATATAAGTTTTATAATAACGTAAAAACAAAAAGCATAGAACATAAACACCAAAAATATGTAGTATTACCTTACACTAGTGAGCTGTCAGAAAAAATAAAATACATTTTAAAAAAGCATGATATTATCATATGCCACAGGTCACATAATAAATTAAATACATTGTTCACAAATTTAAAAACTAAAACTCCTCTCATGAATAAATCAAATGTAATATATTCGATCCCTTGCACAAATTGTCCCAAAAAATATATAGGCATGACGAGCCAACTGAAGAACAGATTAAATGGCTATAAATATACGAAAAACGGCTCAACAGCGTTAAACAAACACACACAGGACGAAAAACATACTTTTGATTATAAAAGTACCAAAATAAAAAACAAAGATATGAATTACCAAAAATTACAGATAAAGGAAATGATTGAAATTAAAAAAGATAAAAAACACTGTTAACGACAGAACAGATATGGGAAATTTGAGCCACATTTACACAAGCCTAATTTAAGCAAAAATATTAAGTATTCGATCCTGTCAAATAAGAATTAAAAATTGAATATCCTCTTAAACATAAAACTAAACATATACCTTATCTGTTTTCTTTATGCATTGTAAAATATAAAAAATATAAAAAAAAAAATAAAACACATTCGCATTCCATGTATCCTCAGTAGACGATGTAAAGTTTGAATTTTATTTAGTAATAGAGTACCAAAATGTCAAGGTGTGTACCGGTAAAATTATATATTTTTAAAAAATCTTAAAAATTTAAATACTGTTTTTAAGTGTCTTGTTTGTTTTTTGAAATTGTAGATATGTTTTTATGTGGTGTATTTTAATTATATAAAAATATTTTTTAGGAGAAAAAAATTTTGAAAATGCCTTGAATAAAGGGAAGGAAACATGATATATATATATTATATATATATATATATATATATATATATATATATATATATAATATATATATATATATATTATATATATATATATATATATATATTATAAGCAAATAACGTTTCAACAGTTATAACGTGTGCGTTGCGGTGTATGAAGGGGAGTGGAAGTCTACGTACAAGCGTTCACCTAGTGCACATAATCCAATAGAGCTTTCGATGATCGTTGTATCGGCATTCGCAGGAAAAAATTGTCTATATAAAACACAAATTCCGGGACATGTCGGCGGGAAATTAAAACCTGCCAACTTTTCATGGTCAGACTGAAAAATATCGAACGACATCTATACATTCACCGTAGTAATTCGATATAGCTTTACTAACGAGGCCATAAGGTGGTCGAAACGCGTGTGTACAGAGAACCAGAGTTGTCTTTGTGGAAAAAATGTATTCTCCTTTCAAGCATATATGGAAGTAATGTATACAGTTTAGTTTCTGCAAATATAACTCTGGTTCTCTCTCCATACACGTTTCAATCGCCTTATGGTCTCGTGTCGAACTACTCTGGTGAATATATAGATATCGTTCGACTCAGGCGCGGATCCAAGGGGGGGGGGGGCGGTGGGGGCGATCGCCCCCCAAGAGCTTTGAGTTTAGGAAAATGAACCCGATTTTTCCTCTTATACTACAGTTTATTTAAGAACTAGAGAGAGTAATAAATCATTTTTTACCATTTTTCTCTTCACAAACTACCTGTGTTCTTTAGTCCGGTGTCTTTAGCAAAATCTGTTAGACACATATATTGTTAATAGGAATAGGTTAGAAATTTTATAATCAAAATACCGGTCTATAATAATGGACTAAAATGCAACCTTATTCTCTCAAAAAATTTGAAGTTATAAATTAAATACTTACAAAATATTCATTGTCAAAAATACAAAAAGGTAAACATATATAAAAAAATAAATTCGTCCGTATAATATTAAAATATTTTTGGAGCTATCAGTCATTTTATTATTAATTAAAAACATTTTAGGGAATTTGACGTTTCAGTTTATTTATTTCTTAACCATCTGCAGAATTACAATTAAGCACTAAAAAGGAATCAAATGTAATTACTTTTCATGTTACAGTTAAAATTAGACCTACTTATTTTTTTTCTATTGTACTGATATCTTAATTTAATTTACTCTATTATATGGAAATATGATAGCCCCAAAAAATAAGATAAACATGTTAATTCTACACGCTTAAGAAAAAGACACAAATACAATAATAAAATAATAAAAAACTTACAGCTAATTAGAATTAAATATATATAAAATTAAAGAGTGGGACACACTAAAATAAAAATTAAAAAAAAATATGAACAACATTAAACAATAAAATACAACAAAAACAAAAATTTAAATAATAAATTGTGTTTACACTAATAAACATTACGTATCTAATTCCTATTCAAAGTCAGTGAAACTATCTTCGCTCAAATTAATTATAATTGGTTCCTCTAACTCACCGATCATGAGATCGAGTTCTCACATTTTGTTTTATTCTTTTATTATATGGATTTTTCCCAATTTTTCGCAGTAAAGTTATTCAAAAAAATCTTTCAAAAGTTTAGTTAAATTACTAATTTTGTTAATTGTGTTATTTCTAGCAACTCTATCTTTTACTTGAGAGAGATATTTACTTCTCCAACGGACGTTTCCGGACGATCTATAGGAACAGATTTTCTATCTGGTTTTTCCCAGCAAAAATTAAGTTCTCTGAGCAATTTCCAGAGATCAATTCTTTTAATTTCATTTAAATCGCGATCTTCATTGATTTTAGTTAGAATTTTGTAGACGGGGATCTGCTTCTCATAATAAAATGTATATTATGTTTTTTTAAACAATTTCGAGAGCTCAGTTCTTTTAATTTCAGGTAAATCCCGATCTTCATTGATTTTAGTTAGAATTTTATTGCAGTTTACATTTCTTCTTCCAACGAGGTTTTTCATCTGCCTGTGATCGAATGTGGCTTGGGAGTACTAACAATTCCAGTCGTTTTTTCTTCTTCAGTATTCGGTACATAGTAGCTTTTCCAACTCCTGTTATCACATTTCAACAGAGCTTGTATCATTATTATCTAGATATTGATATCTTAAGGCATCAAAAACATTCATCGTTTTTCATTGAGGAAAAAAAGCCCTGGTTTACCGATTTTGGAATAAATATAGAGGTGAAAGCACTATCTTTTGGATATCTCACTAATCTCAAATAATATATAAAAACAAGCGCAAACAAGATAAATCACTAAGAACAAACTGTAAGGTGTACTTTGCTCACTGACAGAAATTCAATTTAACTATCAGAATTTTTAAGTTGTAGTAAATTTATAAAATATATTGAAATACAATGAAATATAATTAGATTTACGGCATTTCTCAGTTACCAGCGGCACTGGAGCAGGTACGTTGGAGGTTTCGGTAACGGTTTTATTACTCTCTTTACTTCTTGAATGTGTATCAGCCCCCCCCCTCTCCCAAGAGCTCAGAGGTAAGGAAAATAGAACCGATTGTCTTCTATATTAGGAATGTATATGCTGCTGGCACTCCCCCCCCCCCCGCTGACAACTTGTTTTTCTTGTCATACTGTACTTTTGTGATATCACCGCCCCCCCCCCCAAAGAGAGAGGCTGGATCCGCCCCTGGTTCGACTGGTGATATTTTTCAGTTTGACATCGAAAAGTCGTCTGATTTTAATATCCTGCCAATATATCACGGAATTTATATTTTATATAGACAATTGTTTCATACGACACAAACTAACATCGAAAGCTATAATGGATTATGTGCACTAGGTGAGCGCTTGTAAGTATACTTCTACTTTTCTTCATATACTACAACGCGCATGTTATAGTTGATGAAACGCTATGTGTTTCTAGCGTTAAAAAGCAATAAAAATATTACCTTATTGCATTATGTTTAATCCCAGTTGTGGACTTGGACTATCAACTTCTAGGTGCTGAATTTAAAAATACGTATTCATTCATATTGAAAAATAGTAAAGATTTCCATTTTTCAAATTTTTAACGACTTTTAATTCAAAATTATACTCCGGGTGGAGCACGAAAATGTTTTTTAATATAATAAAAAAATAAATTACGTATTTTTATAAAAAAAAAATATTTTTTTAATTATTAACAATTTTTTGTTTATTACAAATTATCTGACAATTTTTCGGGAATCTACCTAATATTCGTAACCAGGGAGTTAAAATACATATAAAAAAACTTTGGTGGAGTCATATCTTTTCATCTGCTACGAAAACCAACTGGGCTCTCTTAATGAATGAGGAAATGGTTAGAGACAGATGCTAACAAAATTACGCTCAAAATTAGGAATTATGAACATAAAAAGTTTTTTTTTTGTTTTTTGCGACTTGAATTCTAAGTTACCATAGCTTGACAAAAGAAACATGTCCGATGCAGAATATAATTATTCATTCGCCTACCTGACATTTAACTTTATTCAAGAAAGTTTACTGTCACCGAGATAAACTTTTTTGCTAAGCTGAGCTTTTTTTAGCTCCGATAAGCCTTCGGTGAATTATTCGCGACTTTTGAGGAACTTTTTGTTAAAATTCCATGAAGTAAAATATACAGGGTGAGTCAACGATTGGATGAAGTAGGTTTGTGCCTTTTCGGTGAAATTAACAAAGAAACTATATTCATTGTTTGTTACAGTTTATTTTTTACGCAGATTTTAAAAATATTTAGGACTCTACAGGGTGAGCCAAAAAACTAGGACAGCATAAAGTTGTATTTTTTTAAATAGAACACCCTATATACGAATCGTATTTTCGATTTAGCTTATAATTTTAAATCTTTTTTATTAAGGGTTTACTATAACAAAACTTTATAGTTTCTGAGATAATTAAGTTTAAAGAAAAAAAGTCACATTTTCAAGCATCAATTCAATCCTAAATAACGTTTTCAATTTTGTGACAAATATATTCAAATTTGGAATTTAGCAAGGCCAAGGACAAGTTAATATAAGTTTTACCCAATATTTGCAATAAAAGCTACAGGGTGTTGAACACATCGGCTCAAATTTGAACAAGTTTAAACGAATCAATATCTTTTTTTTTAAATGGTACACCCTGTATATTTTCATGTTATTTAATAGAGTAATAAAAACCCTAAAAGTTTTGTTCAATATATCCTATACCTATTTATAATAGTTTTTGAGATATTTCAGTTTTTCTTATTTTCCATACTTTTTTACAGAAATAGTCTTCATTATCATAGTAGCCATGGCAAAAACAATGTAAAAGAACATTTTTCTGTGTGTCAAATTTATAACCGCAATCGCTTCTTTTGGTTTTTATGTAGTGTAGTTTGGTTTTTTTTTGCATTCATCTTATATTGTAAAATGAATTTTCCAAAGAAATTGCCTTCTTGCTCAAAGAATTTACAAAATGAAGTATCCTGATCGACGCCAGCCTAATACCCATACTTTTCAAAACTTAATGCAAAGATTTGATTCTTCTGGTACTGTTGATTATCCAAAACGTAAAGTGGTCAACAAACCAGTAACTAATGAAGAAAAAGAACTACAAGTATTGTTAAATGTTCAGGAAAATCCTTATATTGGTAGCCGCCAGTTAGCAGCATTATGTGAAACATCACAATCCACCGCTAATCGTACTACCAAGAAATATAGGTATCATCCATATCACATGGAATTACACCAAGAATTGCATGGACAGGATTTTGAAAGTCATGTAAACTTTTGTCGTATAATAAATGCGGAGATTCAATTAAATCCAAATTTATTATGCAAGGTAATGTTTAGTGATGAAGCTACTTTTAGAAGTAACGGTGCCGTAAATAGACGCAACATGCATTGTTATGCCACAGAAAACCCATTTTGGATTAGAGAGGTGCAACATCAAAACCACTGGTCATTAAATGTTTGGTGTGGTATTCATCATAATCGAATTATTGGACCCCACTTTTTTTATGAACCACTAAATGGCCATAGTTACCTGAACTTTCTACAAGAAGAACTACCCCAACTGCTTCAAGGTCTCGATAGGGATGAGCTCGACAGTATGTGGTTCCAGCACGATGGTGCGCCTCCGCATTACCATCGTGAAGTTCGTGCGTTTTTGGACCAAAGATATCCGCAAAAATGGATTGGACGTGGGGGTTTCATTGAGTGGCCACCAAGGTCTTGCGACATTACCCCATTGGATTTCTTCCTATGGGGTTATATTAAAAATAAGGTGTATGTTAATCCACCAACAACAGTGGAAGATATGCGAAACAGGATTAGGGATACCTGTAGAACAATAACGCCACTAATTTTGTCCAGGGTTCGAGAAAATCTGCAAAAAAGACTAAATTTGTGCATTGCACAAGAGGGTCGTTTATTCGAACACTTATTAAAAAGAAATAATTAATCTCAATATTTAATAGGTAATTTTTTTGTTTCAATTTAGTATAAAAGTAAATATGTATTTGCCTTGTCGTTATTGTTGTGTTAATTTTTTCACATTATGTTTAATTAAACTATTGCCGTTGTAATATAACGAATAATGTATTTCATCATATTTAACCACATTCTGTTTGTTTCTGTAGTTTCTTTTTATTATTTTACATGGCTACTATGATAATGAAGACTATTTCTGTAAAAAAGTATGGAAAATAAGAAAAACTGAAATATCTCAAAAACTATTATAAATAGGTATAGGATATATTGAATAAAACTTTTAGGGTTTTTATTACTCTATTAAATAACATGAAAATATACAGGGTGTACCATTTAAAAAAAAAAGATATTTATTCATTTAAACTTGTTCAAATTTGAGCCGATGTATTCAACACCCTGTAGTTTTTATTGCAAATATTAGGTAAAAATTATGTTAACTTGTCCTTGGCCTTGCTAAATTCCAAATTTGAATATATTTGTCACAAAATTGAAAACGTTATTTAGGATTGAATTGATGCTGGAAAATGTGACTTTTTTTTTAAACTTAATTATCTCAGAAACTATAAAGTTTTGTTATAGTAAACCCTTAATAAAAAAGATTTAAAATTATAAGCTAAATCGAAAATACGATTCGTATATAGGGTGTTCTATTTAAAAAAATACAACTTTATGCTGTCCTAGTTTTTTGGCTCACCCTGTAGAGTCCTAAATATTTTTAAAATCTGCGTAAAAATAAACTGTATCAAACAATAAATATAGTTTCTTTGTTAATTTCACCGAAAAGGCACAAACCTACTTCATCCAATCGTTGACTCACCCTGTACAATAATTATTAAATAGAACCAGGGAATTGGAAATGTATAAAAGCGTTCTGTCCAATATGCAAAAACACCAAAAATTTAAAAAAAAACACACGAGGCAAATCACAACCAAAAAATACGTAGTCAGATACGCAACGTCACACATTGTTGCCAACTCACAGCTGATTTTTATAAATGTTTTTTTATTTGTATTAGAGGTCATCTTTCTTGCGGACGTTCCACATTTGCGGAGGCGAAGACTAGGTTCCGTTACAACCCTAATAGAGAGTTGTTTCTTGCCAATGATGCTCTCGGATCGATACAGCACCACTGAAGAGACCATAAGGTGGTCGAGACGAGTATGGAGAGAGAAACAGATTGGCGCTTGCAGGATGTACACTATATATATATATATATATATATATATATATATATATATATATATATATATATATATATGAAGTAAAATGCGAACAATACTTCATTCATACGCGGAGCTGCATATAGTTGTATGTTTGCTGAATGTGATTTCAGCACTACAACGGCATAATGTGGATATATCCACTGCTATTGCATCTCACACGGAGGAATCCGTGAAATCCGCATTAACATATATATATATATATATATATATATATATATATATATATATATATATATATATATATATATATATTAATTCCTCTTTTTTATGCTTGAAAGGAGAATACATATAGGCAACATTTAAAGATTTATTTATTTCTAACTGATATCACAAAGTTAAATAAAATTCTTATTGTCAGAAAATCACAACTAACTACGTGTATTTGGCAATAAAAAATGTATATTTTATTACATAGTGCTAATATAAAATAGTTTTATTACAACCAATCAGATAAACAGGGTTGTGATAAAGAAAAGAATCGGCTTTTTATATGCAACCCCGTTTAATCAAAAATTAGTTGGAATCGTCGATTTTATTTTTTTGAAATGCATATTTTTAGAAAAGAAAATATTATACAGGGTGGGTCAGAAAGGTATTATACATACCAACTCACATTTTATTATTACATTTTTAGACTCTTGACATTTTTCATAAAACATGCCTTATAATTGTTATCAAAATTAGATTTTTATCAGCTTTTCGAACAGGCGGTCTTTAGAAAAGGATTTAGTATGATATACCACATGTATACTAAGCGTACATTGAAAAAAAAAGGTGAGGAGTGTAACTTACCTATACATTTGGTCTTTTTTGACTTTGAAACAGCTTTTGCTTCCGTTAAAATTTGGTTAGTGTTGAGGTCCTTGGCGAACGCAAGAGTAGACTCAAGGTACATAGAAATCACTGGCGACATTTATAAAGAGGCAATCACACATATCAAAATGGATGAAACAACTACTACCGGCAAAAATCTCTCCCGAGCTGTTTTCGATGGTTATCGAAGATGTTTTCAAAGAATTAGAATGGAAAAAAAGGGCATTAGCGTTGATGAAACCAGTGAACTCAAATTCGCAGACGATATGGTTGCAAAAATTAATCAGCGAACTAAATCATATGTTATATAAGTTTAATTAAGCTATGTTATATAAGTTGAATTAAGATCGGTTTGAGAGTTAATTATAGCAAAACAATAATAAAAGTACTTAATTGTTTATGTATCACTATGTGAAATAAAACAACGTTATAACCAAAAATAACTAAAAAATTTGAATATTTAACAACACCGAAATTTTAAATAATTCTTCCCTATTATAAAAATGTTGTGTAATAATTACAAATTATATTGTCATATTAAACTATAATGATATTTGATTTTCGATTCTTGTTGAGTACAATTCAAGCTTTCAGCTGTTGCCTATAGTGCTAACATGTTGCTGACTCAACTCTACTTGACTTATCCTTTAAGTAATGTAAGTGCAATGGGCTTCTTAGCCTATCTGAAGAGTTCTACAAGAACGAAACACGAAATACTGACCTTGTATCTACCAAAACGCCGGGTACAGATGTACCTAAAGGCCTCCTGCCAATTCGCAGGAATAAGCCTAGCTCAAAGCTTGCCCAAACTTACTGCAATGCGTGCAAGTTATTGGTAATACCTAAAAGTATTTGGGTTTGGGGATTATTCCTTCGGCGGCCCACCTAGCGCTGTGACACGACTTCTGTCGTGTATCTGGCGTAGAACGGTGTGAGCACGTCAAGATTGAGCGAAGTTCACCCTTCGGGCTGGTTTTGTCCTCACGCGACTTAACACATGTGGAGAGTACCACATGACCCACTGTCATTTGAAAATCGTAATGATAGCATTTATAATACCTGTGTGTTGGCAGTCTGCACTTTTGGATTTAAAACAGTATACATCATAAAAGCATTTGAAGACGAAGACTTATCTTCAACTGCTTTCGAAATATTTACACTTTTGGTTTTTAAACGAAAATGAACAAACAAAATTATAAGGTGTGTAAATTGTCTTACAACAACTGTCTTGTAGGAGATCAATCTGTATAAAAATCCTTTTTGTATATTTGGTACTATTTGTGAAGAAATTTCTCGGTTTACTTGTCGAATGGATAATTTAAGCAGTTTAGATATTTAAATTAAATTCTTGACGTGGTCCCATTGTCTACATATTCATTGCCACCCAAAATCGTTTTTAAATATTCTCTAACATGACCAGCTGTTCAAATCATAAGATTAAATTTGGTTAATCCGAATCACTTTTACCTGGAAATACAGTTGCTAGAGCTAAAACCATATCATCTTGAAGGAAATATAGATATCTGTCTCCAGTGAGGCGTTCATCAAAGAAGTATAGACCAATTACCCGATTTTCAACAATGCTAGCCTAGGCTCATTAACTAATTCATTATACTAGGTGTGATTTTCTTTGATCTAGTTAGGATATTGCGCTCAATACTTGTAGCTTTGTCTATTGACCAAGCATTTAAAATTATATAAAAGTCAACCATCGATGTGTCTGTTTATGGATCTCTCCAAAGCTTTCGACACTGTTTGTCACAAAATACTTCTAGAAAAGCTCGAGAGCTATGGTTTAAGAGGTAAAATTTACAATATATTAAAAAGGTATTTGTTAAAAAGAAAACTAAGAGTGGAGATTGGCGGTGTTGCAAGTGAAGAGACAGAACTAACCTACGGCGACCCTCAGAGAACTGTCTTGGGCCCATTGCTATTTATAATTTATGTGAACGATCTGTTTCAAATGGAGCTGAATGGAAAACTTGTTGGTTTTGCTGATGACGCCGGCTGTTTTTGCAGGACAGGGACTTGACAGGATCTTAAATCAAGAAAGAAGAGGACATTGCTTTATTGAAAGATTGGTTTAATTTTAACAGGTTAATCTTAGGTATTGAAAAAACAAAATATGTTCCCTTTTCCACATATAAAAATAATTTACCACAGCTGGGAAACTTGAAGATTGAGGAAGGTGATATTCCAAAGACGGTAAATATCAAGTACCTCTAGATTATAATTGATAACCAATTAAACTGGGGTACACACGTTAGAAGCCTAGTTAAAAAAATTAGCCAAAATGTCTGTACCTTAAGGACTTTCTCTACTCTAAGCATATGAAAATTATATTTATATACTAGTATGTCGGGGGGGGGGGGATGGATGGGCTTCAAAGGGTCATATAAAAGACTTAAATACTGTACAAAAATGTTTCATTAAAATCATGCATGATAGGAACAGGCTTTGTCCGATTGAAAACCTTTTCCAGGAGTGGCACTTGTTGGATAAGCGACAGTTATATTGTTTCGAGATTTAAAAATACATATTTAAAAACAAAATTTCTCTTGAAATGACAACACATCAGATATATACAAGAAGGAAATTAGCACATCCGACAGCTACACAAAGAACAACGAAATATTTTACCCCACGTTTGTACAATATGCTACCAGAAAAAATAAGATAAATAAAAACATTCAATAAATTTAAAATAACGACCCAAAACTGGATATACGAGCGTGGCACAAAAAGTATTTAATGAATTAGTGGATTCAAGATACTTAAGATAAATGAAATTAGGTACTGTTTTCTGGTGCGTAGACGCTTATGATGTTCATCTTTTCTGGTTGTAAGTTTAGGATGACGTGAATGAGTCTTTCATCGACGTACTGTATATCCTCTATGTAGTGTTCGTATTTTTCGTGGATGAGCAGGCCCACTCCTTCTTGGGCTCTTTCTTCCTTTTGTTTCCCACTGTATATAAATAGGTAGTTGTTGTACTTGTTGTTTCCTTTCCCTTTCTTTTTCATGTCTGAAAGGGCGCAAATATCTATGAAGTGCTTGTTCATTTCTGCGACAACTTCCTGATCGTGCTTATGCCATGAAGTGACATTCCAGCATCCCAATCTAAAGATGTTCTGTTTTTTCCATGATCGGGCTTGGGACCGGCACT
The DNA here is from genome assembly GCA_034092305.1 of Diaprepes abbreviatus. Classification (NCBI taxonomy): domain Eukaryota; kingdom Metazoa; phylum Arthropoda; class Insecta; order Coleoptera; family Curculionidae; genus Diaprepes; species Diaprepes abbreviatus. The sequence continues at coordinate 126,448 of JASJET010000201.1, read as the reverse complement.
GACAGTTGCTGAGCTACTCAATTCGCCCAGCCCCTGCCAGAGGCGGAGTACGCACACAGGCCAACAAAGCGGCCATGATATCAGGCCAGCTAAAAGACATAATGTGGAACAATAAACATATGACGGTTGAGAGCAAAGCAAGAATTTACAAGGTCTGTGTAAGACCCATACTGACCTACGGCGCAGAAACAAGAAATTAAACCACAAAGACAAAACAAATTATGAGAACCACAGAAATGAAAACGCTGAGAATGATCATGGGAACAAGTTTAAGAGAAAGAATAAGAAACGCAAAAATACGCGAGGACAGCGAAGTGGGGAATGTTGTGAAGTGGGTTCGAAACCGTCGTAGGCAGTGGAGAGATCACGTGGAATGAATGGACGATGACAGACTAGCAAAAACCGTGATGAGAGAGAAACCAAAGACCAAACGGCCGCCTAGACGGCCCCCCAAAAGATGGAGAGACAGCTGGATTTCGACCTCAAACGAGGATCGATGAGGCATTATATAGATAACAGAACTTGGTTCTACCTAGAAGAAGAAGAAGTGTTTGTTGACAAAATTTTTATTAAACTAATGATTTTGATAATGATTCCCTGACCATGACGTTAACCCTAAATTACGACATATTCTGGAATTGTAACGTTTTTACCCGATTTTTCACTTGATAATGGCGCTGTAGTAATACTTGTATATTGTAAAAAACTTTATTTAATTTTAAATCATAAACAAGCATTAAAATACTTCAGTGATTTTTTATTTCTAAACGTTTATTTTGTTAATTTTAATTTCTTAATATTTAATAAACGTTTTTGAATTTGAAAATTTGAATTTAAATATAGAAATTACTGTAGAATCAAAAATTGTAATAAAATACGATGTGTTCTTAAACAAATTTGAGTTGTGACACAAATCACTTTTCTGTTCCATCCTGCATAATATTTTCTTTTTTAAAAAGAGGCGTTTTAAAAAAATAAAATTGATCTGTTTTTTTTATCACAACCCTGTATTTAACAAGTACTTAAAACTCAATAACGACATCACTTTGTCTAGGTTCTGAGCTCTTAACTTTAAAAACTTATCGAAAAGAGGACAAATTGCTGCTTTAATTATCAAAGTTCTTTTAAGGCTATAAACAGTTCGTGTAAGACTTCGAAGATTACACTTTTGAGAAGAAGTTTAAAACTAGGTTTAAACTAAAAAAACCATGTAGTGAAATATTAGTTTTAGTGTTGACATTGGAATTTTAAAGTTGTTGGTGAATTATAAACTTGACGTCCAAGAAAGAAGGTGAGTTATATCAAGATTTATATAGTAGATTTTAAAATTTGATTTATATTGAAATAAAAAAAATATTTGAACCCTTGCACTAACGAGCATTTGGCCTCAAAAACCGGACAAAATTAATTAATAACGTCGTTGTTTTTGACTCTAGACGTGTCAAAATCAGTATTCGGGGATTTTTGAGGGCGCTAAGTTGATTTACTAATCGGGTAAAGGGGGGCTGACTTAGGGTGGGAAGGGGAAGGGAAGTAATATCAAAAAAAACGTAATGGTTATCGTTTTATATGTTTTTAGGTGCTCCGATTTCATTTCTGGCATTGTTTTACCAATCGGGTGAAGGAGCGCTGACTTAGGGTGGGGAGGGGGAGGGGAGTAATATTAAAAAAACGTAATGGGGTATCGTTTTATATGTTGACTTAGGGTAATTGTACGTTTTCCCATAAAAAGTCTTTTACAAAGTTTGACATTCTAAAGTTTTCTACCGTTACGTCTCCGTAACTCGGATTGACTCTGGTTTTGGATAGCAGAGTTTCTTTACTTTTCTAATTAGAGTATAACAAGGAAATATAGCCTTATTGGAATCGTGTAACAACTCCCACTGCCTCCTTGTAAAGTCACCCTCAACAAAGATTTTGCAAAGCTTGCTCAGGTATGTAATTTTTTACTTTCGGTTTTGGAGCAGTATTTATTACCTTCTTGTAACGTTTGGCTCTTGTTGGTGTTGAAGTTGCATCTATTATAAGTTTAGAGGCCGCGGCATTTCCAGACATTCGTTAACTTACGCTGGCTGCACAGGTAAGCTCTTCAACAGGTACCTGTTCGCGGAGTTCTTTTGTATTTTGTCGTTTACCATGATCATGTAATTCTTGGAAATTCTTCCTTGGGTATCTTGTAGAGTTCGTGGCCTAGTTATGTACTGGTATTGATGTATTAAGCCATTTCTCGTTTTTTTTTTTCAAAAATCTTTCTTCAGTACAGTTAGATGATATCCATCTCTTCTTCAAATCACTATTAAAATGTTTTAAATCGGGACTTAGGGTATAGCACTCGTTTTGGGGACATTTCAACATTTCGCGGAGCTTATGTTCCATAAATGATACCTTATCTTCAAGTGTTCTGGATGTGCTTTGTTTAAAAAGCATGTATAGTGTTTTCCGATATCCCTCAATAACATTTGATGTCAAATTTGTGCCTATAGGAATAAAAATATGTATGTAAGTACAAAATAACCAAAATTATTGCAAAAAAAAAACCGTGGAACTCAAAGCGTTTTTTTTAAGAGGTGGAAACATGTGGAAAATGTTTTGACTATTATGATATAGCTAATATCTATAGTTCATTATAAAAAAAGAATTGTAGCCTGATCTAGCTCGGAACATTTTCAAAAACACTAATTAGTTAAAAAGAAAAACAAAAAAATAGAAAATTTTCCTGCATATTATTTTAGGTCCATAAGAATACTAAACAGTCATTATATTTTTGAATAATATATATTAAAATTAAATACATACCTTGTTTTTCAGATTCCATCACAAAAATTTGTTTTTTTAATATTCACTTTCCAAAATATCAAACATCAAACACAGTCTAAAAAAATCTATCAAGAACGAATGCGTGCGTATTGAACGAAGCTTAGATTGCAATTAACTGTGCGGAGCGTAGCGGCGGGGAGGGGCCACTTTATCATAATTTTATGATAATTTCGATGATTACTTGTATAGTTTGCATTTTTCCTTTTTGTCCGGTTTTTCTGGCCAAATGCTCGTTAATGCCCCCCGTCAAGCACTATAAATTTAATCCCGATTCCAAAATATCAATTCCTTATAAAATCGAATTACATCTAACTTTTAAGTTTTTTTTTTGAACAGGAATAATTTTGGATTTTCTAATTTGTTCTTTGATTTTCCGTCTTGAACTTATTTCGATATCTTAAATTATTTGAACTAACAAGTAACACGACCCAAGTGTCAATCACTGATTAGAAAGAAACTTTACACATCGATAGAACACCAAAAAATATTGAACTCCTATTTGTGAATTTTTTACGTCGAATTTCGACATATTTTTCAACTTTTCATTTTCGCTTTTTTCTTGTTTTTTTCGCACAAATAGTATTAACCTAAAAACTAATTTATACTACGTTTTATCGTCCGTGACGACCTCCACAGGGTAAAAAGGGGTGAAATTCGCTAAAAAATCGAGTAAAAATACTTCAATTTGTGGGATTCCCAATATTTCAATACGATTTTTTGAAAATATTTCTGTGAGGTATGAAGATAACGTTTACCAAGTTTCATCGTCCAAAATCACCTTAAAGTGGCTTATTAGCGGATGAAAAATTAAAAAAATTAAGTATTGTAGTTCGTAGATTGTGAAATAACGGTATGACTGTAGTATATCATGTGTAATGTCCTATACCTAAGTCTATCTGTTTTTGACATATTTACATTTTACGTCAAAAATGGTGTTTGCGGGTCTAAACGTACCTATAATTTCTCCTATATTGTTCCATGGAAATTAGACTCAAAAAGAGTCGTTTTGGGTGCTGAAAAGAATATATTTTGGCATCACTAAAAACATACTTCGATGGAAATTCATACGATCCATGACTTACAAAATGGCGGCCAAAAGATGGTCACTTTTTTCAGTTTTTCCAGTTTATCTTGAAAAATAAGAGTTGTATGAAAAAATGTTTTAAACAAAAGTTATAGATAATTGAAAAACCTACCTAAAGTTATAGGTGGCGCCACTAGTTATCGAAATATAATTTTTTTTCTCGGAAAATTCTATTTTTTTTTTATTTATAATTAAATGATATTTATTTTTTAACTATCGCTTCAGAATTCTAGGAAATGATAGATATTTTTGATCTAAAAAACTGTGTTTAATCCGAAATTTGTAAGTTGAATAGATTCCGAGAAAATCGAGCTCAAATTTGAAAATTCGATGTCGATTATTATCCTTCCTAATAAAGATACAGCAACCAGGTTGACAGCAATTGGTTTGAAATGACGTATATTTTCAAGATATATTTTCAAAAATTTTAATTTTTTTATTTTCCGTCGAGAAAATTGCGAAAAACAGTTTTTTGCACTCGAAAAATTGCAATAACTTTTTTGTCAGTGTACTTACGATTATTCTAATACGTCTATTAGATTCAGATATATCATTTCCGATCTCTGGAAAAGAAAAGTTTTACGATAAAATTTACTTTTTTAAAAAAAAAATCGCAACGTCGCGGTTTATAAATATTAAGGGCTGAAAATTACAGAAGACATTATTGAATACTTGTAGTTCTTCGAGAAATTTTTCGGTTTCACGAAAAACATCCTGTAAGATCTATGGACCTCTGAAAACTACCCATAGAATCTATCCGATGGTAGTCAAAACGCGCGGATACAGCTAGTCAGCGGCGGGTTGCTATACTGCAGGCGTGCCGCTCAGCTACGGACTGCACGCACATATCGCTTTGTGCGACTGGTAACATTTTGGAGTAAAGTATATGGTAAAAGTGCAATATTTAGATTATATTATTAATAAAAAGTTATTTCTGATTTTATTAGCACTCCATCATTTTATTTAAAAAATACAGTTTGAACAAAAAGTATACATAATATAATATAATAATACAAAAATTATATCTTATTTTATTAGCAATACATCATTTTATTACAAAAAAAGTTTGAACAAAAAGTGTACATATATAATATAATAATACAAAATATAAAAAATATACATTAGTATATATATATATATATATATATATATATATATATATATATATATATATATATATATATATGTATATATATATATATATATATATAAATATGTAGATAAGTTTTTGTCCGTGTAATTTAAAATAAAATATTGGCGAAGCGGACGTGAAAATTTGTCAATCTACATTATTCTTGTATTAAAAAGTGCGGAGCACTCCAAAATATGGAAAAACTCCGGGTCCGACAGATGGCGACAGCGCTGTTTCGACCTAATATGGGACTCGTCAGGCCACCGCAGTCGGTACAAACAATCATCTCGCCTTTGCATCGTATAAAGCTGAATTTATAATCAAAACACAGCAAATAAGACGACAAAGGCGACATCTCGATGGTCCACTTGATAATACAAAAACCACACAGATTAACAAAGTTTGTAAAAGAACCGTCATATGGTGGCGCGACGGTGAATTAAAACAGAAATATGGCTGCCAAAATAGGCGGTAGGCTTGCTTGCCAGTACCGAAAAATGCGACCCCTATCCTTTGGGCAGCGCGTTTCGTGTACTCGATTTACTTATTTCTGTTTTAATTCACCGTCGCGCTAAAATATGACGGTTCTTTTACAAACTTTGTTAATCTGTGTGGTTCTTGTATTATCAAGTGGACCATCGAGATGTCGCCTTTGTCGTCTTATTTGCTGTGTTTTGATTATCAATTCAGCTTTATACGATGCAAAGGCGAGATGATGGTTTGTACCGACTACGGTGGCCTGACGAGTCCCATATTAGGACGAAACAGCGCTGTCGTCATCTGTCGGACCAGGAGTTTTTCCATATTTTGGAGTGCTCCGCACTTTTTAATACGAGAATCATGTAGATTGACAAATTTTCACGTCCGCTTCGCCAATATTTTATTCTATTTTATTTTAAATTACACGGACAAAAACTTATCTACATATTTATTTACTTGTTTGGCTTTTAAACACGCTAAACGATGCTCTCATGGTGGGATCGTTTGGTGCGGCACGTGGCTTTGGCTGCCAAAATAGGCGGTAGGCTTGCTTGCCAGTACCGAAAAATGCGACCCCTATCCTTTGGGCAGTGCGTTTCGTGTACTCGATTTTACATATTTCTGTTTTAATTCACCGTCGCGCCACCATATGACGGTTCTTTTACAAACTTTGTTAATCTGTGTGGTTCTTGTATTATCAAGTGGACCATCGAGATGTCGCCTTTGTCATCTTATTTGCTGTGTTTTGATTATAAATTCAGCTTTATACGATGCAAAGGCGAGATGATGGTTTGTACCGACTGCGGTGGCCTGACGAGTCCCATATTAGGACGAAACAGCGCTGTCGCCATCTGTCGGACCCGGAGTTTTTCCATATTTTGGAGTGCTCCGCACTTTTTAATACGAAAATCATGTAGATTGACAAATTTTCACGTCCGCTTCGCCAATATATATAAATATATATATATATATATATATATATATATATATATATATATATATATATATATATATATATATATCAAGAAATCAATAAAAACATTAATATATTATACATATCTGTATACAATTGTACAATAATTTTGTAATAAATTTAATTGAATGAACAATTTAAAGAAAAGCTTATTAACAAGTTCTATGTAATAATTTTATTAGATAATATTTTACAATTTTTCTTACTTTTGTACAGAAATATAAACTATTTCGTAATGATTTATATGTCACATTCAGCGGCCCACCACGTGTTCAAATACTTTTTTAAAGTTAAAATCTGCGTGAACTTTCACTAAAACGCTTTTAAAAGCAAAAAATGTTTGCAATAGTGCTTTTACAAATATACAAACACTATAATATTTTTTCTTTTTAGTATGTCAAAACGTTATATCAAATTAACTCCAAAGCATATTCCGAAATGACAGGTGTTACCAGAATGCCGGCTCCGAACCGGATAGTGCTAAGAGCGGAAGACATCTGCGCCTTGCAACATAACAACCGCTGACTAGCTGTACCCGCGCTATTTGAATACCGTCGGATAGATTCTGTGGGTAGTTTTCAGAGGTCCATAGATCTTACAGGGATGTTTTTCACTAAACCGAAAAATTTCTCGATAAACTACAAGTATTCAATAATGTTTTCTGTAAATTTCAGCCCTTAATATTTATAAACCTTGACGTTGCGAATTTTTTTAAAAAAAAAAAAGATAAATTTTATCGTAAAATATTTTTTTTCCGACGATCGGAAATGATATATCTAAATTTAATAGACGTATTAAAATAATCGTAAGTCCACTGACAAAAAAGTTATTGCAATTTTTCGAGTCCAAAAAACCGTTTTTCGCAATTTTCTCGACGGAAAATCAAAAAAAAATTTTTGAAAATATGTTTTAAAAATATACGTCATTTCAAACAAATTGCTCTCAACCTGGTTGCTGTATCTTTATTAGGAAGGATAATAATCTACATCGAATTTTCAACTTTGAGCTCGATATTCTCGGAAACTATTCATCTCACAAATTTCGGATTAAACATGCTTTTTTGAGTCAAAAATATCTATCATTTTCTAGAATTTTGGGCGATAGTTGATTAATAAATATCATTTAATTATAAATTTAAAAAAATGGAATTTTCCGAGAAAAAAAATTATATTTCGATAACTAGTGGCGCTACCTATAACTTTAAATATAACAATCGATAGGTTTTTCAACTATCTATAACTTTTTTTTACAACATTTTTTCATACAACCCTTATTTTTCAAGATAAACTGGAAAAACTGAAAAAAGTGACAATTTTTTGGCCGCCATTTTGTAAGCCATGGACTGTATGAATTTCCATCGAAGTATGTTTTTATTGATGCCAAAATATACCCTTTTCGGCAATAAAATCGCCAGTTACATTTTTTCCCTACAAAAGTTTAATTTCCATGGACCATATGAAAACCTTTATTATTTAATTGGAGTTAGTTTCCTTCTAGGGGGTCGAATTCAACCTTTGAAATGGAATTTTTAATCTCTGTAAACATGTGCAGCAAAGGAAAATGCAATTTGCATCATAAAAGATTCATTGCCTTTATATTTAAACATTAAATAATATTTAAAAGTAATTATACACAAGAACAATGCTCCCTCAACGACATGCAGGGTTTTAAAAGCAATCATTTTAATTGATTTACAGTTGGTACAAAAACTTCAACATAAAATTGGACGGATTCTAAAAGCTGGTAAATAAAAGCAGAACTAATGTTTTCCCAGTCATGAAAATGTCATTAGCGATGGATGAAACAATTCAGGGAATTGTAGGAATTTTTTGAACCAATGAAAAACTAATATTAGAGATTTATGTATGTCCATTATTGTGCAGAAAGATAGGAACAAAGGATTTTTATATATTTCTCTGTAAAAATGTTTGTCATTATAAATAAGGTATTTTTTTTAAATAAATGCTTTATGTAGTATATCCCTTATTCTTACTTACATTTCGTCATCCTAAATAACATATCTCGATAATAACATTGGCAACCCTGTGCTAAGAAAATGAACAAAAAATTGTCACTTTTTTCGTTTTTTTGAGTTTATCTTGAAAACTAAAGAGTGTATGAAAAAAAGTATCGAACAAAAGTTGTAGATAATTGAATTACCTATCGATATATATATATATATATATATATATATATATATATATATATATATATATATATATGTTATAGATGGTGCCATTAATTATCGAGATATAACTTTTTTCACAAAAAATTACATTTTTCTTTATGTAAAATAAAAACTTATTTATTTACAGATTATTGTCTCGAAATTCACAATTTATATATATATATATATATATATATATATATATATATATATATATATATATATATATATATATATATATATATATATATATATATAATATTTAAAAAAATATAGACCTGTGTGATTAATGTTTTCTGAAAAAATTGACTTCAAAGTTCGACCTTGATTTTTCCCACTCATAATTAAGATACAGCACCCATTCTTACAGCAAATTGTTAAAAATAACGCATATTTTTAAAATCTAATTAAAAAAAAAAAAATTCTGAGCCAAAAAATTTTGAGAAAAACAATTATTGGGTCATTAAAATTGAAATAACTTTTTTCCTAGTGAACTTAAAATATTTTTAATGTTCTCATTAGATTTAGATGCATCATTTCCGATTTCTGAAAATAAATTATCATACGATGAAAAACAATTATTTTTTGGAAATTAGAAATGTCACGGCTAAAGAATATCAAGGCATGGCATTTAGGGAACAAATTGTTGAATACTTGTATTTTACCTGGGAAATTTTTCATTGCATGAGAGATACCCCTCTAAGAACTGTGGACCATCGAAAGGAGCTCAGAATCCGACTATGGTATCCGACATCACATGTACAAGTAGTAAGCATATTGCAGCTCTACAGGCGCAGAGGCTGAATGTACTTACCACTTTGCTGTGCAACAGCGTTATTTAAGAGCAAATATGGTTTTCATAATATTCAGATTATATTACATAATAATAATAATAAGTCGTTTGACTAAAATGTGGTTGTCGGACTTGCATTGTCCTTATTTTTATTTATTTTTACGACGTTTCGATTAGATTGTATCTCTAATCCTTATCAAGTATAAACTGAATGTTGTGTCTTAAGACTACGAGCTTATATAGGGACTGTGTTCACTGAAGCGCAAATTCTCGCTTCAGTGTGCACACCTCAATGATTTGATGTTACAAAGTAGTGGTTGCCAAATATTAGGTATCTCAACACTCGGTTTACTGAAGATTCCATTATTGTTTTTAATGTAAGCTGCTTCTATAAATTTTCTTTTTTTCATGTTGGGTTCCATATATATTGCCGCAGCCTCAGACCATTTTATATGGTGTTGTTTATCCCAGGCGTGTTCTGGAATACCTGATCTCGACATTTTCCCTTTTTGTGTATGAGTTTTATGTTACTTAATTCTAACTTATAGTGGTCGTTTGGTTTCTCCAATATACATTTCACCGCACTCACATGGAACTTTGTAAACACTTTCTTTCTTATCGGTACTTTTTGGTTTTGTTTTTCTTAAATGAGCTCTAAGTGTATTTCCTGATTTAAAGGCCATTTATATATTATAACTACTGGCAGCAATGCCGATTCAGAGGTAGCAAATATTAAATCCGATTTACAGCAGAATGGTTATTATTTGAAACTAATAGACGATGTTATAAATAACTTCAAAACAAACGAACACTGAACAGCAAGAAACACATTCCTTCTTCACAATTCCGTACATTAAGGGAACTTCGGAGAAAATAAGACGAATAGGGTGACAAAAAATGGCGATTATGATACAGTCTTTTTATTTTCACACAAGCCCTCTGTATACAATTAGATACATGGGCACTAAATCTTAAAGAACTGTCAAAAATAATACCTAAATTACGCACATTGTCTTTTATCGGCAAACTGTATTATCTATCTCTACATTAATCAAACCTTTAAAATACTCTACATCTGCCATACGGCCGAAGACCATTATACAACATTTTTTAGGATTCAATATAAGAGGGTTTCCAATGACAGTTTGCATAACAAACTTAATTCTTTACTTATAGCCTTACAGCCCTCAACAGTATCAGTCCTATTAAATGATAAATAAACCTGCGTGACATCCGCATAACACTGAGCAGAACATACTTGTAGAGCCTCTAAAATGAAAGAACTATAGATGGCATACAACAGCGGAGACAAAGCCGAACCCTGAGGTACGCCACTGTTAATCATCACAGGAGCTGACACTCTTCTGTTAATCTGAACTGACTGACATCTGTTGCTTAAAAAATTAAAAAAGGATTTAACTGCCTTCTCAGAAAGACCAACATAATGAAGAATAGCCAGAAGTAACTTGTGATTAAGAGTTTCAAAGGCTTTTGAAAAATCTAACAATGCCAGAATTGTATTTTGTTGTATTTAACCTTTATCAATAGCTGCAAAAATATCGTCAGTAACCCTTGCTAATGCTGTTGAGCATCCATGGTGTTCTCGGAACCCTGATTGAGTTTCAGGTAACAAATTATTGGACTCAACATGTTCAGTCAACTGAGCGTTTATGACCTTTTCCAAGATTTTAGACACACAAGGTAGAATACTAATAGGTCGGAGATCCTTAAATTCCTGCGGAGAGGAAGTCTTAAGAATCGGTGTTACCAACGCTTTTTTCCATTATTGTGGAAATTCAGAATGACGAATACAGAAATTTATTGTATGTGTTACGTATGGTAATAAGAAGGGAGAGCATAATTTTAAAACAAAACTGTTTATGTAGTCAACGCCCTGAGCCTTAGATTTTATACCTATTATATGTTTGTAGATATCAGTCTCAGTGACTTCCTTAAAATTCAAAATTGATGAAACCTTTTCGCTGACTCTCTTCTGATACTTATTAAAGACATGCTCGTTATTTGTTGCTTGGGGCGAATTAACTGTGAAAAATAAATTGAGCTCATCTCACAAATGGAGGCTGTCAGGAATGGCTCTTTTACCCTTGTCTCCACATAATCCAAATCTTCGGAGCTCTTGCCAAATATTGGGAGAGTTTTGTAGCTTTATTTCAAAAAACTTTTTTTCCTTCTTAATTGTGACGATTGTGTGATTTCGAGTGCTTTTATAGTACTCCCAATGTTCTAGTGACCTAGATTTTTTATAACGAGTCAGAGCTCTAACCTGAACTAATCACCGTGCTCTTTTGAATATGCATTTACTTGTCATTAGATCGAAATGATCATGATTACTTCAAGTGTAGAACTGAAAGTAATAATGACGGTGCGACAGCGATGATGTTGAAAAAATATCATTCACTTTGATTGATGTTCATTATTACATGATTAGAAGGCGATTTAATTACAAATAAAATTCCTTTTAAATAAAGAAAAATATTGTGTTTTTTTTAGGATTTATGTTATGGAAACTACCGTATGATGGTATATTTTCAAAAATATACGAATATATTATAAATTTTCAACTTACATTTCAATTGCTTTTTTACTTTCTTGCACTTAATTAACAACTTCTAATTTTTTGAATTCATTCCGATTTATATTTAAAAGTCCCTGTTTTTCCATGCTATTCCCGCAATTCCACAAAATCCACTTATTTCTGCAGTAAATCACAGCAAATAGGTCTTGGTTGGATAGACAGTTACATTAATGCGAAACCTCTTTCTATGCTTCAGCTGCTGCTTTTTAAGACAAATTAGGAAAGGGAGGTTTTTAATAAGGATTTATGTCGTTTGTCGCCAAGACAAACTTAATAAAGACTGAAACATTTAGTGATTTTCTTTTCTAGAATTGCGTAATTTTAAGAAGGAAACAGAATTCTTATAGAATTTCTCGCTCGTTCATTTGTCTAACTGTACTGTCAGGAATAAATATAGAAATGGTATTAAAATTTGGCATATATTCAAAAAAGTTTATAAAGTAGTCACGATTTTCTATGTTTGTTCTATGCACCAGTCTGAAATTGCTAAAATTTTGGATTTTGATGAATTTTTCGTACTCTTTCCGTTATATACAGGTGTGGAAAATCCTAAACAGAACCTCTAAAAAAGGAAATGTAACAGAAAGTGACGGACAACCCGTTTAGCCATGTTGAAAAGTGAAATAAAGCATTCTGTTGTATCGTAACTTGCTTTCTGGTTTCCAGCAAAGATGGTTGGCGGGGTCGTCAAAACACAGTGGGTTGAAAGCACTGATTTAATACTAAAAATAAAAATCGGATCCAACATAAAATCATGAAAATAAATTCGAAAAACGTATAATGTGGTTCAATAACTGTTAAACATGCAGCTTAAAAACTAAAAAGAATAATTGTATTTCCATAAATAAAAGATTGCGCTTGAGTCCAAGCTACACTTTAAAAATAATACTATAATAATAAATACTTGGATATCGATAATCGTTAAAAAGGCAAAAGTACTTTTTCCTATATGCTTTGAACGTCTTAACAAATACCAATGCAAATAATTTGTAAGTAATATAATATTTATTGATTTACACAAATGAATAAATAATACGACTGTAATAAAAATAATGAAAAGAACTTTCTAATCATTGCCTTCTTTGTTAACATATCTTTTCTCATTCTTCAATACGTACCAATTTTGTTTTTATTTGTTGACCCTGTAGTTATTAATTAGTTTTTACTTTTTTGGGTTTCGGTCATATTATTACTTTATAAATAATTAACACATGTTTTTTTCTGACGTTTCGGTTTATTTTATTGATTAAACCATCTTCAGAGAATTACTGTAAATATGAAAAGGAATATGTAAATTTATGTTATATAAACTGAAAATTTTATTTTCTTACCTAATGTTAACAAGTGGTTCACTTGAATAACTTACATTTAACTATTTTATTACTTTAGTACACTATAATTAAAAACTTCTTTTTTAATATAAATATAAATATAGAAAACTATTATTTTTTGAATGCATTTTTTTTACATCTGGTTTGTTTTGTTTTTGACAGAGTACTACCAAAGGGTTTGAAAGTTTCTGGACCATCTGCAATTTTATTGCCCTATTAAATTGGTATATACATTACTCAGGTCATTTGTGTCCGTTCTGAAATTCATTGTACAGGGTGTTCTTTTAATATGGATCATTTCTTTAACTGTTCTTTTTTTGTAATTAATTTCTTTGTCTAAAATCTCTACGTTGTTAAAATCGATTTTAATAACGTGGAGATTTTAGACAAAGAAATTAATTACAAAAAAAGAACAGTTAAAGAAATGATCCATATTAAAAGAACACCCTGTACAATGAATTTCAGAACGGACACAAATGTCCTGAGTAATGTATATACCAATCTAATAGGGCAATAAAATTGCAGATGGTCCAGAAACTTTCAAACCCTTTGGTAGTACTCTGTCAAAAACAAAACAAACCAGATGTGAAAAAAAAATGCATTCAAAAAATAATAGTTTTCTATATTTATATTTGTATTAAAAAAGAAGTTTTTAATTATAGTGTATTAAAGTAATAAAATAGTTAAATGTAAGTTTTTCAAGTGAACCACCTGTTAACATTAGGTAAGAAAGTAAAATTTTCAGTTTATATAACATAAATTTACATATTCCTTTTCATATTTACAGTAATTCTCTGAAGATGGTTTAATCAATAAAATAAACCGAAACGTCAGAAAAAAACATGTGTTAATTGTTTATAAAGTAATAATATGACCGAACCCAAAAAAGTAAAAACTAATACGTACCAATTTTTGTCCGAATCCTTACGATGTCAAAAAACAGTGTAAGGATCCATCGACGCCAAAAGTTTTGGAACACATCCTTCATATTTTTCTCGAGAAGATTTTCGGGCAAAGTCTAGGCGATAGTTTCTTATTAACTTGTCCGTTGATTTTTGTGCATCTTTCGATAGTTTACCTATCGGTAATATTGCAAATGCTATGATGCCTAGCCAATGGAGTAAGTAATTTGTGGATTCTTGTTGGTATGTTATACCAAGAATATCTACAATTTGCTGCATAAAAAAACTCTGAAACAGACAGAATACTAAAAAATACCAGTCTAGCCCTGCTTCGAGAAAGAACAGACAAGAACAAGTCTAAATTCCATCGACTCCCACTTATATAAATTACGGCTCCACTTAAGCAACACTATACACTTGTCACTATGATCCACGACAGACACTCTAGCAGAATTTATAGCCGAAACAGATGCCTTAATAAGACAAACCGAAAATAAAAATCATTCGACTAAAGGAATCATCAAAAACACCATTAAAGAAACAGCTAACGAAGGCGCCCGGAGTCGTACACAACTTATCTGACAAAGGCTTGACACTAGCCGCAAAAATTGTTTTAACTAATGGTGTTAATTTCGCGATAGTGAGTTTTGAAAACGGTTAATGAGATTTCACCGAAACGTTAGATGCCTTACAGTCCTGAAAACACAGCACACACGAAAACCTTCGATTACATATATATATATATATATATATATATATATATATATATATATATATATGTTATATCGTAGATTTTTTGAACGAACGGATTGAAACCCGGAATAACCAAACTATTCATTCTACCATCCGTGAAAATCTACGATATAACATTTTACACCTTTACGGGGAGGAGACCTTTTTAAATGTTAAACGTTTCGAGAAACTGAGATCCAAGAAATCAGCCCTCCTCTGCGATATAACTTTCTTAATAAGATGCCGCAACAACAATCTTGAACCAACTTGCACCAAACTCTCGTACCATTTAAAGACAAGAAGAACTATTTCAATCCTTAAGACCGCTGGAAAAGCTCTTCTTCGAGAACAAATCCGAGAAAAATGAAGAATTCTATCAAGGACTGAAACAGAACTTTACAATCTCCACTTAGCTTTAACCCACACAATCCATCATCTTCTGTGGAATGACATAGAAAAAGTATCCTGTTGGAGAACAGAATCAGACACTCAGCTTAAGGCAAGAAAACAACAGAAGAAATTTGAGACACTACAAAAACGCAATACTGTCCACACACAGCAAACACTGGACTGCAACAAAGTTGTCCATAACATCTCCAACCATCAGTTAACAGAATCCGAGAAATTAGTTCTGTCTAAGGGTTTAAATTTTGCCGTAACGCCAAAAACAGTCCCCTTAGAAGAGATAATTTCGAATATAGAAGCTGCCCTTGAAAACATCCCTGAAGAAAATGCCGAACAAGCCAGACAAGACATAACACAAATTTTGAAATCAAGCCGGCCCCCCAGCTCAAACTTAACGCGAGCTGAACATCAAGCCCTCTCATCCTTAAAAAAGAATAAGGAAATAACAATATTACCAGCAGATAAGGGAAATGTCACGGTTGTAATGAACACCAACGAATACATGCAAAAAATGTCAGAAATTCTCGAAGACGCCTTTTACAAACAAACCAACAGAGATCCAACGACGTACCTTGAAAAAACTACGAAAGCCAAGATTAAAGCCTCAAAACTAGACCCAGAAATTGAAAAATCTATAATACCAAGAGAAAAATCAAGCAGATGTCCAAAACTATATGGCTTACCAAAAATACATAAAACAAATGGACCACTCAGACCAATAGTGAGCGCCGTGGGATCTCCTACACAAAAACTGGAAAAATATCTAGCAAGTATCATGCAACCAAGAGTCGAACTGGCTGATTCCTTTGTGAAAAACTCCGAGCATCTGACTAAAATGATCAAAAACATTCACCTCGAAGAAAATGACATCTTAGCAAGCCTCGACATAAAATCGCTATATCCAAGCATACCATTGGATGAGGCTTTGAACAAAATCGCCATGAACGAGGATTTTCCAGACTACACAATTGAACTTGCAGCACACTGCCTAAAGAACACATACTTCATGTTCAATAACCATATATACAAACAAACAGATGGCGCACCTATGGGGTCCTCGCTTTCACCAGTCATAGCCAACCTTTTCATGATATATTTCGAACAAGAGGCACTGCAAAAGGCACCTTTAAAACCAAAATTTTGGAAACGCTATGTCGATGATATTTTTATAATATGGCCACATGGAAAAGAACACCTGGACGATTTCCTCATATATCTTAACAATATCCACCACAGAATCCAATTCACGCTAGAAATCGAACAAGAAAAGAAACTTCCTTTTTTGGACCTGCTATTAACTAGGAAACTCAACAACACCTTGGGTTTCAGCGTATATCGGAAACCCACACATACTGACCGATATCTCAATGCAGCGTCACATCATCATCCCTCTCAAAAGCAGGCAGTAGTCAACACATTAGTATCAAGGTCTCTCCGCCTAATAGAACCTGACACGAAACAAGACGAAATAAGACACATTTCAACAGCTCTAGAACGGAATGGTTTCTCACAAGCAGACATAAAGAAAGCCATAAAAAGACAAGAAAAGACTACAACAAAGACCAAAGACCAGGACCAAACAAGGAACAAAGCCATAATACCATATATAAAAGGAATAACAGACAGAATCGGAAGAATCTTAAGAAAACACAACATACAGCCCATATTTAAACCACAAAAAACAATAGCCAACATCCTGGGAAATCCCAAAGACAAGACCAACCTTAAAAATCATGGCGTTTACAGCATTCCATGTGCAGATTGTCATCAAACTTATATAGGACAAACAAACAGGCGCATATCAGCAAGAATCCAAGAACATAAAAATAGCCTCAAAAACAAACAGACAACCTCAGCTCTATTTCAACATCACCAAACAACCGAACATACCATCGATTTCGAAAAAACAAAAGAAATAGCACCAGTACAGAACTACAAGGTACGTGTCATAAGAGAGGCCCTAGAAATCGAAAAAGCGGGACAGCTAAATAAACGAGACGATGCTATAAATTTTTCATCTACATGGAAAACATTAATAAAAATCAAGAAAGAAAACAACAAAAATCAACTAGTACACGAGAGACCTGCATACAAGAACAAAATATATCGCACTCGGGAGAGGGGAGGAGCCTACGAAGCCGCCCACCCAATCAGGCAGCGAGCCAACTAAACAAAACTCGAAATCCTTCAGAGGCCACCATCAGTTCTCAGCGAGTAACGAGACGAACCGCAGGCAAATGAGATTTTGGCGAAACGTCGTGAAAACGATTTTTTGAACGAACGGATTGAAACCCGGAATAACCAAACTATTCTTCATATATATATATATATATATATATATATATATATATATATATATATATATATATATATATATATATATATATATTTATGCCAATGCTACAGTTTGAGGACTTTTATACTACGTATAAGTTATACAAGTTATACGGTATAAGTTTACATGTATAGCCGACACTTTGAGGACTTCGAAAATTCTGTCAAATATCAAAGTGGCAACATCGCATTATTTCCTTTTGACATTTCAAACGATTATAAAATTAATTTGTATTCTGTGTAAAAGATTACAGATTTGTAAACAAACAATAAATATGGTCATCTTTTTATCAGTTTTAATATATTTATCCTTAATTTCCAACGATTCTTTCCGAAATCCGATCAACAACTGATATTGTTGGTCTATTTTTATGTATCCTTGTTTGAAAAGAATACTAATTAATCTGTCATCACATGTTCGGTTTAATTTTATCATAACTTTTTTGTTCCGTGATTTGAGTTACGCCATGAAACAGTCAACCATAAAGATAGGTTATACTTTGTGCGGTCAATCCTTATTCTTTTATTCGTCCAAAAACAATTAGTAACCATAAAAGATCCCCGATATTTTGTATCAATAACCTTTGTTTTTGGAGAAGGTGGCGCGTGGTGCACCATATTTCACGAGATTTATGTAATTACGGTTTTGTGTTTTCAATTTCTTCCCTGGGCCTATTAACCGGATTGTTAAGACTGATCCTGCAGTTAAGTATACCTTTTATTTTTGCATTTCAACACTGATCTACCACTAGCCTAAACTAACCAAATTTTTGTAAATATAGATATTTTTTCATTTTGCTACTTTTCTCTGGTAAAGCAAAAGCCCCAAAAGATCAAGTTGATGTTTGTATGTATTGGCGTTACTGTCTTTGCCATTTTTTAAAAAGTATTGTAGTTTTTTTAATTTAAGATTTCAAAAACACAATAAGTAATTTTTTAAACCAAATTGCTCTTTTGTAAATTAATAAATACCTAAAACGTAAAGTGCTAGACTTAAAGTTAATTTAACAGTATCTGTAAGTGATTAGTTGCTTAATGTGATGATTATATGCAACTGCTATTTTAATATCAAATCTGTTTTCTTAAATTTTTATTCATTCCCATTTAGCATGACTTTTTAAGTAGGTTTTGGTATTATTTTTAATGAATTAACAAAACAAGTTTTTACTTTGTCTATATAAGTTTATATGTATTTTTTTAATATCATTTTCATTATTTTAGATAATGAAGCTAAACAGAATCGAAGGGGTTTCATTGCCACAAACACTAAGAAAATTTTTATATCGGGTGCTATCAAATAAAGTGGCAAATATTTATTTTTGTGATGGAGCCAAAATGAATAAATCTTTAAACAGTCGGCAAAAGTTTTACTGGGTAAGCATAAAAATACCATGTATAACATCTGTTTTTATTGATTTTTAAATTTTACATAATGCTAAAATACAAATAAATTTTTTTACATCAAGAAAATTTGTAGATACATTGAAATCAATTATCAGAACTCCACAAAGATGATGCTGTTGTTATAGCCCTAAAAAGTGTTGGTGAAAGTCATAAGGTAGGAAGGTTTAAGTTTTTGCTAGAAAAAAAAATTTCTTTAACCATATTTTACGAATGGCATGCTATTCGATTACTCTACTAAATACACTTGTGGTACCTTAATGGTCTTTGGAAGCATATCTGGTATACTAAAGTATTTCTCTTTTTTAGGAGCTGGTTAATGGAAACTTAAATATATATATATATATATATATATATATATATATATATATATATATATATATATATATATATATATATATATATATATATACCATAATTTTGTTATAATTTTGAATATGTTGTTAAATTAGAGTTGTAAGTATTATTTATAACTTTGTTTTCAATAAAAGTATCCTGTTTTCTATCTTTTGAATATATTTATAATTCATGTGCAAAAAAATTAAGCACAGAATTAGACTCGGCAGGTTTCTGAATGATATTTCACAAATGTATTAGCCACATTGTAGGCAACGTACTAGAAATAGATCAAAAAATTATTTCATTAAAAAAAAATCTTAGAACCTTAAGTAGAATTAATGAATTCATTTTTGTTAATGCAATATTTTTGGATATTTTGAAAAAAAAAGTATTTTACTCTTGAACCAAACCTAAATTATCTGACAAAATCTTTATATAACTGAATTATTGTCATCTATCTTGATACATTTTTACGGTTTAGATCATGCAGAACTTTTTATAAAGAATAACTTGTTCTTGTGAAACTAAAAATAAAGTTTTCCGTATGTCGCCAACTTAAGTAGACACGCTGTATATTAAGAACTAACTTTAAAAAATCTAATTTTAGTGTGATGTTTTTTGCATATTAATCACAAATTTATGGAATATCCCATGTACCTCTTCCTTAATATGTATCTAACCTATGAAGTAATTTGCTCGAAGGTGGTAGATACATAGGATATCCTGGTTACATTCTTAGTACATGCCTATAGTTTAATGCAAACACATGGAAATATATGAAAAGAATATTATTTGGACATAATTTAGTACTTCTATAGCACAATATGGTACATAGAGGTGGACAGTAATTTATTCTCAGAAGATGCCTTATCTATCCTCAATGTAAAAAAGTCGCATCCGTAATATATTCATGTCCTACAAAGGAATATGACTGTCACGTGAACAAAATATACCTATGTTTTCTAGGGAAAATCTTATTTCAATTATTGTTAACATATTTTTAAAATTTGGCGCTTAAGCCTACCAGCCAATTAGACTTGATTATATTAGTTTTATAGGCCACTAATTTCCCCCAGACCTGTCATAATTTTATTAGTGAGGAACAATTGTTCTGTAAAATATTCACTTAAATAGATAATATGTAAGTAATAAAGAAAATACAACCAATTTTTAATGAAATAAATATATACAGGATGGCACAGTACCCATGTAATTTTATTATTTCAAAATCAATTTCTTGGTTGACACAGGCAAATTCAGTAAAATTCCCTGGATTTTACAGACCACTCTAAATATAGCTCCAGCCAGTGATTCATTCCACTTGTGATAAATTTTAAATTACACAATATAAAATCAACGTATATGAAATTAAAAGGAAAATTTCTTTTGCTTTTAATATTTGACAAGTAAATTTAACTAAACAATATATAGATTTTATTAACTAAATGGGTGTCAACGGTTTAAATATATCATGTTTGGGAGCATTTGCCATTTCATTGTTAGTTCTGTATCAGTAATTTTTTAATATTCAGTATCAAGACCATAAAGCCATTGAAACCAACTATTCATTTAAAATGTGACATATTGATAACTTAGGTGCATATTTTCTCACCCATAATTAGTTATCAGTGTATATTACACTTAGACTAAATGCTCACTCACAGGATTATATAAAAGCAAAAAAGTACAAATGAAAACAAAAATGACAGGCAATATTAGTAAATAATTATTATTTTTTTGTTTTTTGTTTAATAAATTAATTTAGACTTTAAAATACACCTATATCCAAAATTGTACGAACAACTTAAATTTTTAATAACGAAACTATCATAACAAAAAGTAAAGTGGCAAACATGGTAGAAATGTTAGGTGTCTGTTAAGTACCCACTATACTAAGCAAAAATGATTAATGCTTAGGTATGACTTTTATGTTAAGTTTAATTAGAGTTGCTCAACTCTAGAGTTGAGCCAATAACATCTCCTCTTCAATTTATATGGTAAAACCAATGACTATTGTTTCCATTTCTTTATTGTATATGCCAAAAAGCAATGAATCAGAACTTGAGCTGAATTTTAGAGGTTTCTGTTGGTGTTATTTTTCATCACAAATTCTAGCTTTCAAAAACATTTTTTTAAATTTCTATTGCCATCTGCTCCTGAAATGGTAACTTGTGTTTACACCTCCCCAACAACTAATAAATTTAGACAACATGCGTCTGTACCTTAATCTTTTGGGGTATAATATGAAACATAAAATTTTCATTGTCAGGATGTGTGAATATTGAAAAAAAAACAACAAATTAAAAACGAGCATAACTCTATTTTTGATCAATGTGTAATATATTAAAAAAAAACACCGAATTATCTTTCATAAACTTAAATTGCGAAAAATTAAAAACAAAAAACTTAAAAAAGGAAAATTTGTTTATATATAAATTTTTAGATGAGAAAGTTTGGTTATATGTGGCGTGGCTTACTCCACGGCAGCGTAGTTGATTTTAAACGGATATAAATCCGGTCAAGTGGCATTCAGAAAGTTGAATTACAGTTTAGCAAAAAAGAATATAACTAATGTACAGTAATCTTATCTTTTAACAAAATATTACTTCATAAAAGTTTTTAGATAAAGTCAATAATATGTAATTAAAGGACTGTTCTATTAAGGGAAGGATTGTAAGTTTTATGTAAAAGTACAAAATATATACGGTTTTTAAACTTTTCTTGTAAAGGAAGTACACAGTCGCAAAATGAGAAGTAGATTACATGTCTGCTATTATACATTGTTTTTCAATATAACCATAGTTGCCCGATATCGAGTTGTATCTTGCACAAAAAGGAGGGATCTATCTGTATCAGTGGCGTATTTTTCTTACATGTGACGTAAACCTTACTGAGCTCTCATTGGTCCATACGTTACGAGACCACCTTCCTAATTTTAAAACATCATGAGCAAAATACTCATGAAAGAGATAAGCGACAGAAGGAAAGAAGATAACCAGAGTGTGGATGATAAATCGGCTGTATTCTTTTGAGTAAATTATGTGAACATGTTCTTTTGAATATGCATTTACTTGTCACTGGGTCAAAGTGATCATGATTACTAAAGTGACAGAACTGAAAGTGATAATTACTCAAAAGAATATACCTATCATTAGATGGAAACGGCCATGTTTAGCGTCCCTTTTTAAACAGGTATGCATTTACTGCCCTCGATTCAAGAGTTTTAAGCTCAGGTGCATCAAACCCTGAGTAGCTCCGAGCAAATCTGAAAAAAGTGGTAAAAATATTACTTGGAACAGTTTATAACCTACAAATTATTTTTTTTCAGAATTTGTGTTTTTAATACACATAGCGAAACATATTGAAGACAAAAAGGTAAAAATATTACATTATTACTTATTAGTTTTGAATTTTGTCGGGTGTCATGGCATTTTAGGCCATAAATATTTCGCAATTCGTTAAAAAAACTATGAAGGTAAGTTCGATATTTTGTGAAATAATCTTATTTTTGTGTCTCCATTTCATGTATAAAATGTTTTTTTACCCAAAAATAGCATCTAAAAATGATAACTGATAGCTGTTAGGGCTTTATACATCAAATATTTTTTTTTGTGCTTGAGGGGTAAGGGGAAAGCAGATCTGACAAGCGCCGAGGCTTAATGCACTACTTGAATAAAGCGAGGGTTTCTTGCACCTGTACAGCTCCGAGCTGTTCATGCTAATGAATTCTAGGGCAGTAATTGAATGTGCTATACGCATTATTTCTAAATGTCAAAAAATAATTGGGAACGTCAGCAGAATAAAAAAATTCTGTAGAAGCGGCGTTGCTTCGATTTTTTTTTAAGAAAAATAAGATACGTAAGTTTCACAGAAAATAGTATTTTGTCACAAATGGGACAATGACAGTTCCATAAGGAAAAAAAGATTTATGTTCGGACCATGTCTTTTTATTGTTAAATGTACATGATAAATTTTCATGTTTTATGATACTGTCTCCACGTTCAGCATATTTAAATATTGCACCTGTCGGGTAGCGGAAATTCGTTACGCCGATAGTACACTTTTATCTTATCCCACTCCAGCTATTTTCTCTCCCCCTATTTATTATATCGTTGATAACAATAACACTCTTTTTATACTATCCAATTTTGATGGTACGGTAAAAAACTATACTTCCGTATTCTTTTAGTGAAGTGAATAAAGGCCTTCCGCGTTACAAGTAAAGGCAAAAAGCTGGTGGTGTATAACATCCGTCCACAACAAGTGGAGTCGATAGTTACCATACGGCGCCTTTGATTCAGTCGTTTACGTGACGATATACCACAATGTAAAAAGTTATACGATATTCTCGTAACTTTTGGACCAATGAGAGATCTGCAAATGTGACGTACCAGAAATGCTAAATACGGAACTGACAAAGAAGCATAGATACGCTGTCGCTGTGTGAAACAAAGCTCGATAGGTAGAATTCGGTCCTCAAAGCATTATTGTCACGTATATCTTGCTATATTACCGAGTTACGAGGTAACCTGTCTATTTACCGACATTAACTATATATAGGCTTTCACATTTTCACGATTTGAGTCGTGCGGCTACATTGTTATGTTGGACTATTCATTATTTACTTTGTGTTGTGTATAAAATTGTGTAACAATATAAGCTTTAAGAATAGTGATAGCAAAATCAGGAACGGATCCAGCCTCTCTCTTGGGGGCGGGGGGGGGGGGGCGGCGGTGATATCACAAAAGTATAGAATGACAAGCAAAAGCAAGTTGTCGACGGGGGAGAGACGCCAGTAACATTCCTATTTCTAGTACAAAAGGCAGAATCGGATCTATCTTTCTGAATTCGAAGCTCTTGGGGGGAGGGGGCGATCGCAAGAAACAACAAGTTGTCGATGGTGGGGGAGATGCCAGCAGTATACACATTTCTAGTTTAAGAGGCAGAGTCGGGTCTATTTCCTGAACTCAAAGGAAAAAAGTTTTCGATGGGGGGGGGGGGATGCCAGCAGCATACATATTCCTAGTATAAGAGGCGAAATCGGTTCTATTTTCCTGAGCTCAATCCTCTCGGGAGAGGCGATCGTCCCCCCCCCCCTTGGATCCGCGTCTGATACAGAGTAATACTTTTTCCGAGTCTATAAAATTTTATCCTCTCAAACTTTTTTTTTGGGCGCTACTGACTTCATTTGATTATTCATTTAGCTTCCCATCTTATCGTGAAACTTTTTTGTTTCCCAAGTTTTCTTCTAAAAGGCAATAGTTTTTCCACAAAAAATAAAATATCTTCAGATGCATCTTCAATTAAGTTCTGTAGCGGTGTTTTATTAAGTAACGAAAAGATAAAGTAGGTTGTTGTCAAATAAGAGTACGCCGAATTTGTTATATTGTTTTTTTTTTATAATGTGTTATAATTTCTGTAGATAAGTGTAATTGATTTTATGTACTCTTAATTGTAAAGTTCGGAAGATTTTTTTAAACATAGTAGAAAGAAAGCAGCTATTTTTATGTAGATAGTTGCAAAAACAAGACTGCAAGTGTTTTTTTTTCATATGCCAAAAAGATGAAAAAGGGAAATAAGTTTTAAAATTTATACCCCTTACAAGCTGTAGTTAGGTTTGTTCACTGGTTGTTTAGAATTATATATTTTTATTACTTTTTATTCTAATTTTGATCGCCTGTTAACGGACAACAAAGAACAAAAAAGTTTTAGAAAGAAATAGCTGATTTTGCGACTACAGAAAGTGTTGTTAAATTTACTTTTGCTTTCAGTTTACTGAAATTTCAACATTTTCATGTGATTTTAAAGGACTTAAATATTTTTAGCAATTTTAAGGATTTTAGGAATTTTGAAAGATTTTAGAGAGTTTAAAAGTTTTTTAAATGATTTTTGAGACATTTAAATATTTTGAATGGGTTAGCTAGACAAACTTATTCCAAAATTGGTTTAATTTTCAAAGATAGCCTACCGTGGACATTGGTAATTTGGGTTCCGCTTGTCTGCATTTTCCACGCGTACCCTAAGAGTGAGTCCACACGATAAGAAAAATTTCGACGTAGGCGTATTACGCCCATTTATGTTAAAAATGTCTCGTCCACACGAGCAACTTTTATCGTGCAGTCGTAGAGTGTTTTGAATGTTTTTTTTGTGGTAACCTAACTTTTTTCTGATTTTTTGATAATATTTATTTATGTATAAATTAAAATGAAAGAAAATAAAAAAATAATTGCAGCAATGTTGTTATGTAAAAAAAGAAAACTAAACAAAAAATTACAAAAGATAAGGACATTATTAATATATTTATTAAAAAAACAGAAAAGTCGTCGCTACTAGGTCCGATCTGTTTTTGAGAAAAACATTGGACAAAGGCTTGGACATACTAATGATATAATTCAAGAAATGTGAGAAAATGATCTTGATTTTTTAAAAATATTCTCCTGTTACTCTTTGTGAGTTTGAAAAGCTGTTGTTGGGCCAATAATTAGGAAACACGCTATGGAAATGTGTACAGTTATACCCTTATTACTAGGTTTGAAAAATCATTGTGATATTTAGCTGATGAAATCAGCATGTGAAAGCAACAGTGCGAATTCCGAGTCGGTAAACAGTGTTTTTGAAATTAGTCATGTTACTTGTGCAATAATATGAGACTCTTTAAAACAAGTTTTATTTCCGAAGTTTGCCACTTCTACCTGGTAAAGAATTGCCAAGGAGTGCGAAGACGAGAGTTTCAATATAAAGTGTCATTTTAACAATCGTTTTAATAATTACAATTGTTGGTAATTTTTAGAAGAATACATTACGTATGACACTAACTGGATTTCTGTTATTAAATTTCCATCAATGTTAATTTTTACTTTTTAATTGTTTATAATAGGTTTACATAAAATTTGTTAAGGGTTGGGTTACCAGACGACAGGAATTTTCCTGACATGTCTGAAATTTTAGCCCCTTGTTAGGAAGAAACAGGAAAAAACTGCAATTGTCAGTATTTTTTTGAAATTAAAAGAGGAAAATATAAGTAATGAAAAAATATTTATTAATCATTCTAGTGAGAAAAAATAAATTGATTAAACGTTAACAAAATGAATGAATTGTTAATTTAGTATATTAATAAATTTAGTTTCATACTTTTTATTGCTTGATGTTTCTTTTGGCAATTGCTGGACTTTTATAACCATTTCATGACATTCTTCACATGATATGTTCTTTAAGTTAAATTGTGTCTAGAGTAGAACCTTAACAGAAGACATTGTTGAAAACCAACTATTACTACAAATTATTAATTATTAAATTACTATATATATTTTTAAGTTAATTAATTAATTAATAATTATAATTATAGTCATATTTAATACTCCCTTAAAAAACAGTTATATCTTAAGTAAATTTATGTTCTAATAGGCTCAAACAAAAGCATGCCTTAATATCCGAAACTCTAAAACTTTACTTTTTACAGAGACCATTAGTTTTGTTCATATTGTCATTGTCCTATAAATACACACTTTTTCATTTCAGTAATCATGTAAATAAATAGTTATAAGTTATATTTGTTAGTACGCCTATTACTGTAAAATATATAATTTAGATACAGAATAGAATATAAGTAGGACATGAACATTGAGATGAGAGGAACTAAAATCAAAAAACTACAATAGTAACATTAAATTAGTAAGTAAGAACAAAAACTGTTGTTACCTCATGATTTAGTGAACATTATAATAAAATATTAAAAAAGTAATATTAGAAGATTTATTTGAATTCATCGAAATCAGTGATAAACTAGAAGCAGTACTAGCAAAGTTATAACATTGGTGGCAGCGAAAGGCAAAGCTTATAACAATATAGACAGTCTATGTCTCTCCTTAGTCCACTACGCTCCCATTAATGAGAAGACTCACTCGATATTGGCATTTGATGCTTTGATTGCAAAAATTTTGAAAATCTCACTGCCTTAACATACAACATTCAGATAAATGTCCGGATATTTACAGAAACGTTAGGGATATTGTCAGGGAATCTCATTATTTAATCTGGTAACCATAGCTAAGGGCATGTCTGTGGATTAGCGTCTCGATATCAGAGATTGTCGTTGAATAGAAATTATATTATATAATGGCCTTTATTTCATAAGCTTTAATTTATATAACGAATACCTGTATTATTGCAATTGCTATAAAATTAATAAAAAAATGAACAAAAATCGTTTTTTTTTTGAGGACCAAGCAGTAATGATCTTCGATAACAAGTATTTTTAATAAATTAAAACAATTTAACATAATTCATAAATATCCATTATTTCAAAACTCGCTAAATAAAATATATAAATAAAACAACAAAGTTTAAAAAAAACATAGGTTATGTTTTCATACAAAATATTGAAAATAAACAGTTTCCACCATTTTTAAAGCAGTCCGCTGAAAAGTTTAACATCATTTGGCGTAATGACCTTGGAAAAGGCAGATTTAGGCGGGAAATCTTCGGTCTTTGTCTTTTTTTAAATCTAACAAATCACAATGCTTGAAATTTGACATATGTCTTATTACGCTACGCTGTCGCCCAGATTTTTCTTATCGTGTGGACTCACTCTCACTCTCATTATAAATTAGGGCTATTCTTTTGAGTCATTATCACTTTCACTTCTATCACTTGAGGTAATCATGATCACTTCAGCCCAATGACAAGTAAATGCGTATTCAAAAGAGCATGAAGTTATCAGTTTCACTTTTTTCACTTTGATCAATTGATAATTACTCCGAAGAATAACATTTCATCATCTAAGGGTGAGTCCACACGACAAGAAAAATTTGAGCATATGCGTATTACGCGCTTTTGTATTAAAAATGTATCATCAACACGGGATATTTCGTTACGCGATTATAAGGTCTTGTCTTAACCTAACTTTTATCAGGATTTTTGTATATATTTTATCTAAAAATTAAAATGAAGCAATATAAAACATTAATTGCGGCAGTATTTTAATCTAGAAAAAAAGTTACAAAATGTAAGGAGAATATTGATATATTATTTATTAAAAAAACAGAGAAGTCGTCGCTACTGGGTCCGGTCTGTATTTGAGGAAAATATTGGACATACTAATAATTTAATTCAAGAAATACGAGAAAATGATCCTGATTTTTTTTAAATATTTTCCTGTTACTTTTGGTGAATTTGAAGAGCTCTTCGCTGTTGTTAGGCCTATAACTAGGAAACACGATATGGAAATGTGTACTTATTACTAGGTTAGAAAAAACATTGTGCTATTTAACTGATGAAATCAGCATGTGAAAGCAAGAGTGTGAATTCCAAGTCGGTAAACAGTGTTTCTGAAATTATTCAGGTTACTTGTACTGTAATATGAGACTCTTTAAAAGAAGTTTTATTTCCAAAGTTTACCACTTCTACCTGGTAAAGAATTTCCAAGGAGTTCGAAAACGAGAATTTCAATATAACAGTGTCATTTTAACAATCGTTTTAATAATTACAATTGTTTGTAGTTTTTAGAAGAATACATTACATATGACACACTATCTGGATTTCTGTTATTAAATTTCCATCTATGTTAATTTCACTTTTTAATTGTTTATAATAGGTGTTGTCGTATATGCACGTCCGTTGTTTTAGGAAAATTATTAGTGGAGAACGGATTTTCCGCAAAAACGCCACGAGGTACGTTTCGATCGAACGCGAACGACGTATACGAGCTGTGAATGACTTGCGTATCAGGATTTTTGTCATTTATGGTAAGCGTTTGTCCCTGCATTAAGTGGTACCCACCTTGAAGTGAAGCTTGGATGTCATTTAAAAATTGTTCCATTGAACAAATTGAAGTGTTGGGATATAATTGAGCATTTTGATTTATTTGGGTCATGTCAGATTTATTATGAGTATAGAATTCTGTTAGGTCTGGCGCAACCCCACGAGGGGCCGCGGAGGTCCCTCTTAAATTGGAATGTTTTGTATAAAAATACAAAAATCACGGAGGGCTGGGCTTTAATATACTTAATATATGAGAAAAATTAAGTATATGAAATTTGGGTTGAATAAGAACTTGGCCAATACTTACTTTAATTTGTTTTTTGTTAGATGTGAGCTCTTATAGAATTTTTTGCAGTAAAAATTTTTTAGACTGGGACTCTTAAGTTTTTACGTCGAAATTGAAATGTAGTGTTGGGACTCCTAATAAAATTTCCGAAATTTAATTATTCCGAAAATTTTTGTTTTTGTGTTAAGCGCCAACTAAGGCACGTTTAGTGTTCTTAGATTCGTTAACGATATCACTATCAGGTTATCACTAATTTTCTCTTGATAGAAAATTATTTAACTCGCAATCGGGAATGTCTAAATCGGGTATGGCGCTATCAGGTTTCTTTTACGCAATGTTATTATATTCGTAGAAGTAGGCGCGTAAATATTCTGTATATTAATTTCAAACAGCTTCAGCAAGAATTAAAAAAAAATCGACTTGGAAAGGTTTTTTAGAGAGTCTTATTATTATTATTTTTTTTCCCCGACGACGCTGGAATTTTACTAAAATATGAGTTCAAAAGACTTAGATACTCGTGTGCGCGTATGTAAGAAATTTGAGAGATCTGTGCTTTTTAATAGATAATCAAATTCTGCTAAAGGTTTTTTAGAGAAGCTTATTATTATTTTTTTTTCCGACGACGCTGGAATTTTACTAAAATATGAGTTCAAAAGACTTAGATACTCGTGTGCACCTATGTAAGAAATTTGAGAGATCTGTGCTCTTTAATAGATAATCAGATTCATCGGATGCTAGTTATTCTTTCTCGGCACTCCGTCAGTTCTTCCGAAAGAAATCGATCAGCGCTTAGCGCGGTCCGCCAAAGCTTCATGTCTGCGCCGCCGTCTGTGTCGGTGTCTATGCGCCGTTACCGCCGACAACGTGCAGTTATTTCTCGGAATTTGAACCGTTTTTATAGGTTTATTTTAATTTTATGATTTTTTTAGGTTCTTGTAGATTGAATTCTACAACAGTGTATATAAAGTTTGCTAAGGGAAGGGTTACCAGACGACATGAATATTCCTGACATGTCTGAAATTTTAGCCCATTGTTAGGAAGAAACAGGAAAAAAATAAAAAAGAGGAAAATATAAGTAATAAAAAAATATTTATTAATCATTCTAGTAAGGAAAAATGAATTAATTAAAAATGAGTGAATTGTTAATTTAGTATAATAATAAATTTAGTTTCATTTGGCAATTGCTCGACTTTTATAACCATTTCATGATATTCTTCACATGATATGTTCTTTAAGTTAAATTGTGTCTAGAGTAGAACCTTAACAGAATATATTGTTGTAAACCAACTATTACTACAAATTATTAATTAATAAATTACTATATATAAATATTTTTAAGTTATTCTTATGGATTAATAGATAATTATAGTTTAATATTTAATACTCTCTTAAGAAGTTATATATTAAGTAAATTTATGTTCTAATAGGCTCAAACAAAAGCATGCAAAATAAAAAATATAAATAAAACAACAAACTACAATGTGTTAGATATTTTAAACAACCCTTTATTTTCTTTGGTTCGTTTATAGTCTTTGTACAGGGTGAGTCAACGATTGGATGAAGTAGGTTTGTGCCTTTTCGGTGAAATTTACAAAGAAACTATATTTATTGTTTGATACAGTTTATTTTTACGCAGATTTTAAAAATATTTAGGACTCTACAGGGTGAGCCAAAAAACTAGGACAGCATAAAGTTGTATTTTTTTAAATAGAATACCCTATATACGAATCGTATTTTCGATTTAGCTTATAATTTTAAATCTTTTTTATTAAGGGTTTACTATAACAAAACTTTATAGTTTCTGAGATAATTAAGTTTAAAGAAAAAAAGTCACATTTTCAAGCATCAATTCAATCCTAAATAACGTTTTCAATTTTGTGACAAATATATTCAAATTTGGAATTTAGCAAGGCCAAGGACAAGTTAACATAATTTTTACCTAATATTTGCAATAAAAGCTACAGGGTGTTGAACACATCGGCTCAAATTTGAACAAGTTTAAATGAATAAATATCTTTTTTTTAAAATGGTACACCATGTATATTTTCATGTTATTTAATAGAGTAATAAAAACCCTAAAAGTTTTGTTCAATATATCCTATACCTATTTATAATAGTTTTTGAGATATTTCAGTTTTTCTTATTTTCCATACTTTTTTACAGAAATAGTCTTCATTATCATAGTAGCCATGTAAAATAATAAAAAGAAACTACAGAAACAAACAAAATGTGGTTAAATATGATGAAATACATTATTAGTTATATTACAACTGCAATAGTTTAATTAAACATAATGTGAAAAAATTAACACAACAATAACGACAAGGCAAATACATATTTACTTTGATACTAAATTGAAACAAAAAAATTACCTATTAAATACTAAGATTAATTATTTCTTTTTAATAAGTGTTCGAATAAACGACCCTCTTGTGTAATGCACAAATTTAGTCTTTTTTGAAGATTTTCTCGGACCCTGGACAAAATTAGTGGCGTTATTGTTCTACAGGTATCCCTAATCCTGTTTTGCATATCTTCCACTGTTGTTGGTGGATTAACATACACCTTATTTTTAATATAACCCCATAGGAAGAAATCTAATGGGGTGATGTCGCAAGACCTTGGTGGCCACTCAATGAAACCCCCACGTCCAATCCATTTTTGCGGATATAGTTAGTCCAAAAACGCACGAACTTCACGATGGTAATGCGGAGGCGCACCATCGTGCTGGAACCACATACTGTCGAGCTCATCCCTATCGAGACCTTGAAGCAGTTGGGGTAGTTCTTCTTGTAGAAAGTTCAGGTAATTATGGCCATTTAGTGGTTCATTAAAAAAGTGGGGTCCAATAATTCGATTATAATAAATATCACACCAAACATTTAATGATCAGTGGTTTTGATGTTGCACCTCTCTAAGCCAAAATGGGTTTTCTGTGGCATAATAATACATGTTGCGTCTATTTACGGCACCGTTACTTCTAAAAGTAGCTTCATCACTAAACATTACCTTGCATAATAAATTTGGATTTAATTGAATCTCCGCATTTATTGTACGACAAAAGTTTACACGACTTTCAAAATCCTGTCCATGCAATTCTTGGTGTAATTCCATGTGATATGGATGATACCTATATTTCTTGGTAGTACGATTAGCGGTGGATTGTGATGTTTCACATAATGCTGCTAACTGACGGCTACCAATATAAGGATTTTCCTGAACATTTAACAATACTTGTGGTTCTTTTTCTTCATTAGTTACTGGTTTGTTGACCACTTTACGTTTTGGATAATCAACAGTACCAGAAGAATCAAATCTTTGCATTAAGTTTTGAAAAGTATGGGTATTAGGCTGGCGTCGATCAGGATACTTCATTTTGTAAATTCTTTGAGCAAGAAGGCAATTTTTTTGAGCCTCTCCTATTGTATAAATCATATCTATTAACTCATTCTTTGGAAAATTCATTTTACAATATAAGATGAATGCAAAAAAACCAAACTACACTACATAAAAACCAAAAGAAGCGATTGCGGTTATAAATTTGACACACAGAAAAATGTTCTTTTACATTGTTTTTGCCATGGCTACTATGATAATGAAAACTATTTCTGTAAAAAAGTATGGAAAATAAGAAAAACTGAAATATCTCAAAAACTATTATACGTAGGTATAGAATATATTGAACAAAACTTTTAGGGTTTTTATTACTCTATTAAATAACATGAAAATATACAGGATGAACCATTTAAAAAAAATATATATTTATTCATTTAAACTTGTTCAAATTTGAGCCGATGTGTTCAACACCCTGTAGCTTTTATTGCAAATATTAGGTAAAAATTATGTTAACTTGTCCTTGGCCTTACTAAATTCCAAATTTGAATATATTTGTCACAAAATTGAAAATGTTATTTAGGATTGAATTGATGCTTGAAAATGTAACTTTTTTTCTTTAAACTTAATTATCTCAGAAACTATAAAGTTTTGTTATAGTAAACCCTTAATAAAAAAGATTTAAAATTATAAGCTAAATCGAAAATACGATTCGTATATAGGGTGTTCTATTTAACAAAATACAACTTTATGCTGTCCTAGTTTTTTGGCTCACCCTGTAGAGTCCTAAATATTTTTAAAATCTGCGTAAAAATAAACTGTATCAAACAGTAAATATAATTTCTTTATTAATTTCACCGAAAAGGCACAAACCTACTTCATCCAATCGTTGACTCACCCTGTACATATATTCCATATGTTCGTAGTTCGATCGACTCGATGTAAAATTCTATTTTCAATATCTAAAAACCTGAACTAACCAAAGACAAGAGTAAAGCAATAAAAAGAGATTTAAGGACAAGCTTCTAGCAAGTCCAAATAACTCAAACTCTTTTTGGTAGGTTTTAAGCCAGTTGGTCAAAATTTCACCAAATCAACAGTCCCACCATTCACGCGAACGGGTGGCATGGTTGAAGCATCATCAATTGAAAAAGTAAATTTACTTCGCATTCAACATTCGATTTCTCGAGAAAAACACCACCAACTGAGGTGCAATCAAAGGTGCTCAGCATTGTGTTCTGGCAGCGTGTCACTATGCGTATTTTGACGTCATTGTACACCAAAAAAGTTCTGGTCCTGATGCAATACCAATCGATACACATCGAATTTATTGATTTTACCATTTCAACGATTAACTAAAATAAAAGAATAACGTGTTGTGGCGTAGTAGAGGTGTTTAGAACAGAGTGAAGCTTTCCGAATATTGAAAATTTATATTCTATCGAAGATGTTAGAAACCCATATCAACCAAATAACGGAAGATGGGACTAGTATCGTCGTTCTTCGTTAAGACAAAAGATTTTTAATGGATTAAGTTCCCATTTCACGAAGCCCTGTCATTATAGGATAAAAACAAACCTGATAATCGTAACGTAAGTGTAATTAATGAAGATTTAATGTCTATTGATAACGATTTGTATGCTTTCGTTCGTTACTTTAATTTTACTAATTCTGGCTTTTCATTCTCTTGTTTTTAAGATTTAGTATTTATATTGTTTATTTCAGATAAGCATTTAATTAATCGTAAGAACTGTATTTTGTAATTAGTATATATTCGGCTCCTAAATGTGCATTGCTCGCCAGCATTGCGTCTCTTTATTGGTCGATTATAAGTATGACGTAGTTCGACATTTTCGTGTATGCACCTAAACTACATTTATTAAAGCGAAATTGTATTCGGACATTAAAATGTTAAGGAATATATGGTTTCAATTAGTAGTTTCCGGGTCTTCTACAATACATTTTCAGCCCCTCTATGCAAATATATATTACTTAAAATTTTGGGCATTAAATTAATCAGTAAGATTATATTGATGAGTCTAATTTGATTTTAGTTAATTTTTTATTAATTTTTCGAGTGATTAGTAATATAACAATTTTTCAGTAAGTTCGTTAAGTTTAAATTTAGAAAAGAAAAACTCCCATTCACCTTAAAAAACTCAAAACATCATTTGTGGTAAAGAATTTTGGTTTTTACGAATGCCTAATTTTATTATAATTCATATAAATTTAACGTAGTAAATCGTTTTTCGTTCAACCAAATAAAAACATGTTGAGCTGGATCACAGAAATCATGGTTTTAGGATCACTACTTCGAACATACTCCTGTAGAAATAGCATAAAGTCAGAACTAGGGCCCGGTTGTTTGAACGCGGAATAAAGTAATAATATTTTTATTTATATTGGAAAAAGTGTTGATAAACGGTAGATATTCAATTTCTTGGTACACACATACCGATTTTATGCTATCCTTTTGTAATTGCATTATTTAAACGAGTATCATATAATAATCGGTGCGTCAATTCTGAGTACATAAAGTATGAATATATGGTTGCCTGAATTATTTTTATTGTTATTTTCAATATGCAAACAATATTTACCAATAAAAATAAGTTTTAAATCCTCTTTGGTGATATTAATTGTGAACTTCGCATTTATAGTAATTTCTAACACTTAAAAACACTGAAAATGGTCACGACAAGCAATTAAACTGAAAGAAAAAATAAGTAAACATGTTTATGTCTGTCAAACGTCAAAAACGCCTCTCCCCCACCGATCATAAAAAGCCTTCAAACAAATCTATTATTGTTTAAATCTATACGGTATGATCGAAGCATCACGATTTCTTTTGTTACGGCGAAGGTTACTTGTAAGTAAGCAATTACTGCTCTCGATTCATTGACCGGAGCAGCTGAGAGCTGTTCAGGTGTAAATAACGCTCGATTTATTCACCTAGTGTATTATGCCTCGGAGCTTGTCAGATCTGCTTTCCCCTTACTCCACAGAGTTGGTCCACACGATAAGAAAAATCTGGGCGTAAGCGTAACGTAGTAAAACAAGTCAAATTTCAATCATTGTGATTTGTTAGATTTAAAAAAAGATAAAGACCGAAGATTTTCCGCCTAAATCCGTCTTTTCCAAGGTCATTACGTCAAATGATGTTGAACTTTTTATCGGACTGCTTTAAAAATGGTGGAAACTGTTTATTTTCAATATTTTGTATGAAAACATAACCTATGTTTTTTTTTAGAAGTTTGTTGTTTTATTTATATTTTTTATTTTGCGAGTTTTGGAATAATGGATATTTATGAACTATGTTAAATTGTTTTAATTTATTAAAAATGCTT
Source organism: Diaprepes abbreviatus (assembly GCA_034092305.1). Taxonomy (NCBI): domain Eukaryota; kingdom Metazoa; phylum Arthropoda; class Insecta; order Coleoptera; family Curculionidae; genus Diaprepes; species Diaprepes abbreviatus. Next base: position 90,237 of record JASJET010000201.1, on the reverse strand, counting down.
GTTACCGAAGATCATTACTGCTTTGTCCTCAAAAAAAAATAATTCTTGTTCATTTGTTATTGATTTTATAACAATTGCAATAATGCAGTTGTTCGTTTTATAAATTAAAGCTTATGAAATAAAGGCCGTTATATAATACAGTTTCTATTCAACGACAATCTCTGATATCGAAACTGTTTTATTTTGCTTCATTTTAATTTTAAGATAAAATATAAACAAAAATCCTGATAAAAGTTAGGTTAAGACAAAAAACCACACCCTTTATAGTCGCGTAACGAAAAGTCCCGTGTGGACGAGACATTTTTAACACAAAAACGGGCAATATGCCTACGTTAAAATTCTTCTTATAATGTGGACTCACCCTCAAGCACCATTAAAAATATTTGGGGCATGTTTGGGTTGATCTAATTTTTTAAAAATTTTCCTATGGATCTTCTTGTTGTCTAGTATGCTTGGCAAAACCTGTTTGTTGATAGCAGCGATAAAGAAGATGAAAAAGATAACTTAATTAAAGTTGAAAACTATGCAAAATATATTGTGCGGCATTACACAAGGTGTCAGCTTTTTATTCATTTCCGAATATTTCCGTTGCAAAGTGGTAATTATTTATTTAAACATTTAAAATTTTCATAGAACAATTTTTTTAGGTTATAATACCAAATGACATATCGTAGCGCACGCCCTTTATAATCGGAGCCCTCAAAAACTGTACATCCAAACGCGATCGAGTAAGCTCAGAGTTTCAAAAATTATAGAATCAATTAATTGGAGCCTGCTCCAAGTGATCCGAGCATCAACCCAAACATGGCCTTGGTGTATAAAGCTCTAGCAGGTCAGTTATCATTTTTGATACTATTTTTGGATAACAAAACATTTTATACATGAAATGGATAGACGCAAAATAAGATTGATTCACAAGCTACCGTTCATAGTATTTTTAAAGAATTACGAAATATTTATTGCCAAAGCAGACAAAATTCAAAACTAATAAGTAATAAAATAATGTTTTTACCCTTTTTTTCTTCAATAGGTTTTGGTATGCATATTAAAAACACCAAATCCGAAAAAAATAATTTGGAGGTTTTTACCCTTCAAATTAACACTTTAACCGCTTTATTCATACGTGTTCGGAGCTACTCAGGGTTTGATGCACCCGAGTTTAAAATGCTTGAACCGAGGGCAGTAAATCTGGCGGGAGACACGTCCCAAGGATGCTGTACAAGAAAGAAAGTTGGAGGGGGTAAAAAATTCTTCATAACTTCCTTATGTAAAGACCGCATATATAGGTATCTTCTTTTGAGTAATTATCACTTTCAGTTCTGTCACTTGAAGTAATCATGATCACTTCGACCCAATGACAAGTAAATGCATATTCAAAAGAACATGAAGTTATCAGTTTCACTTTGTTCACTTTGATCAGTGATAATTGACTCAAAAGAATACAGCCAATATCAAGCTCTGTTTCACATAACACGCTTCTTTGTAGGTAGTGTAATAGCTTCCCTATGACGTCACATTTAATGAGCTCTTATTGGTCCAAAAGTTACGAGATCACCGTATTATATTAACAGTTTGGCAAAAAATATCTAGTAACATCAAAATATCTACAAGTCGAACCATTTTTTTTAAATATGCAAAAAGATGTGAACCTAGATATTAGTTTTTGCATATTTTCTGAATATTTTTATATGTTAAAGTTTGACAGTTGCAAATATTGTGACATTATCGTAAATCTTTTTAAATAGCAACATAGGTTACCCATAACCCCAGAAAAAAAAATCCATAATTTGAGCCACCTGTATAGATAAAAATATCTAATAAAATATTTTTCAACTGAGAAGAACCTTATCTGAGATACTCCTTATCAGGATCGGGACGCCCTGTATAGCTTGCCATTCTTAAAAGGATGAACCAAAAACTCGAAAACTAAAATTGTATTTAAAATGGAAAACTCTTCTAGTCATGTGACGCGAGACTTATTTCAAGGTTATTCTCCAAAGTTCTATTAAACCTTCCAACCATTTCGCCTGACTTTAGATGAGGGAGTGTTGTTCTAGTTTTGTGGAATCCCGATAGTTTGCAAAGGCTCGATAATATATCAGATTCGAAGTTACTCTACAACGGGAAACTTTCCTTCTTTGTGACGTCATTAGGTCTTCTAAAGTATATACAAAATCTAGTGGAACCATCTTTTCTCTTAACTAATGCAATTGGAGATGTTCATTAATTTTGAGAGGGCTAAGTTATGCTTTGATTCTGTCTATTTTCAAGTATCTCGTCAACCTCGTCACATTTGATCAATGGAATTTTTCTTATAAGCTGTTTAATTAAAACTGCATCGTCAGTGTTCATTCGATGTTAGACTATCGTAGTTATTCCCAAGTCACTATCAGATAAAAAAAAAATATGGTTTCTTATTTAAAGATCTTCCAAAATTGCCACCTGAACTTGATTTAATAAAGGTGTTTATAAACTAATCAGGTCTTGAAGTACTTTAGGTAGTTTAGCAGGTAGTATTTCAGACGGTAAGGTATTTCTGCTAACTACCATGTCGGCAAGTTGAACAATTTTGCCATAAAATTTGTTGAGGATAACCTTTTAAGTTCAACGCCTTGACAAATATAGTGATTCTTTTTTTCTGGGTCAAAGTTCTTACAAAAAGAATTCCTTTTCATTTTCTTCGCAGCTTTCAAACGTTGCTTTTACTAAACATTTTGAACTTGATGGTAACGTAACATGTTCAAAAACTTTAACTTCTCGAATCAGCCATTTATTATTCTTTGGCAGCTTCATTACAGTTTTTTCATATCTGGTTCATAGTACTCGTTGAAGAAGATCAAGGACAAAAGTCTAATGTTCCATAATATTAAGACCATGGATTACTTCGTCCGATAAATCAGCAACAAAAACTACTTGCTGGAAGGTATTGTTTCCCCATTGGCGTTTACCAAGATGTAGTTCTTTTCAGGATGACGAATTTTGCAGTGATACTATCTCACATTTCCGACCGCATATCTTTCAAGATGCTACCAAGCTGAAATCATCGTTTTGCAGCTGGGATACGTTAATTGTTATCGTTGATGTGGCTGGACAGTGGCGAGCCAGCTTTCACCCCTTTAAGCTGACTACTGGGAGTTTACTTACTGTCAAGGGAAGCACTGATAGTGCAGCGGATTTGTACATATTTCTCGTTGCCATATTTTCAACAACGAATGCTATTTTTGCGTCGGAAAGTTTTCGTTATCTGCTTTTACTTTTAATTCTTGGATTTCCCGTACCAGCTTCATCAACATCTCTTAATTGGTTTTACGATCATCTTAGGAAACGTTAACTGTTTCGACGATTCTACTCTGGTATCTTGAGATACATTTATCTGTTTGAAACTGAAGGACATAAGCAAGAACTTCAGAGATTTTGTTGAGTCTGGCCATTCTTAGGGTATGAATTGTTTCTACTGGATATGTCAGGTTTATTAACCGCATGATATCTGCTACGTATTTCGAAAGACATTCCGAGTATTTTTGGGCTTTTACTGGGCTTTATGAATCTTCTCACTTATTTCTTCCATGACGTAATCTTTTGTAAGTTTTAATTCCAGTAATAAATATATTTTTGTATCTTCAAGATTCGCTTTTTTCAATTTTTCCTATTCTTTCTTTTTATCTGATCTCCATGTCTTCCATTATTTTTTTTGGGATTTTCCCCACGTTTCCTTGACTTTGCTTCCAACCTTGTTCCATGTCATTTAAACTGTGGTTCAGTTCTTGTTTCATGTCTTATTGGCAGTACTTCACTTCTTGTTTCATGTTTTCTATCATTTAGTTATGTCTGATTTCCATGACTTCTTAGCTCTGCTTTAATTCTTTTTTTTTTCTTGTTTTGTCTTTAATTTTTGTTTCACTAATTCTTCGCTGGCCTAATGTTCTTGTCTGATTATCTAATTCATAATAATTTAAAGTTGTTATTCCATTTTTTGCTTTTTGTCATCTAATTTCTACTGCTAGACAATAGTCTTCATTTTTTACTGTAACCACCTTTGTAGTTAGTCTCACATTTGACAACTATTGTACCTGTCGCCGGTATAGAAACACCTGAATATACTTTTTCTAACCTTTATTTTACTAATAGACTTTGAATTGACAATCCAATATTTGAGTGACAACTTGCCAAACTACTCTCAATGACTTAAATTTAACTTGGATGAGAGTTAACAACTGTCCCCGAAAGCCGGGCGTCCTTTATATAGTCTTTTTGCTTGTACCAGAAGATTCTGGAATACTCAAGAATGATTTCCATACTAACAGCCGTATGACAAATAACTGAATGTTGAGGAAGCGCCACAACCACGTTCATAGGTGTTATATAAGAATATTAACAATGGTAAAATTAATTAAATAAATTATAAACTTATAGAAAACAAATCCTAAACTTTACGACTTATAAATACAAACTAGAATTATGAAATCTATGACGTTATAAGGTTTAGTTTATCGCCAAAAAATTGTTTTTTTTTTCGATTAACTAGTATTTGTAAATATATGTCAACCGAAAGCACATTAATATTGTTAACGCTTTAAAATCAGTAAGTAAGCGCCAAAAATATTGACATTAATTTGATTTTTTTTCTCGTTACAATATTTTTCAATATGGTGTAAATTGTTATTTAAAATTAAATGTGTTTTTCTGTTAAATAATTTTTTGCAGTGTTTGTATTTTTCTGTAATTTTTACAATTGTTTCTAACAGATTAAGTATTAGATTTACCCGTTAAGTTTGAATATAAGGGTCATATCATCTTTGTTGGTTTTTTATTCATAGTTTTTACGATCTTTAATGACAAATATTTAACTTATCTTTCTATTTTAATATAGAGTGTAGTATAATATATGGTTGCATAGAGAATCAATAGCGTATAACCAAAAAATATATATGTGGTTTGATTTGAAGTTTCCCAGCTACGATAAATCATAATTTTGAAAACATCCTAAAGCTGCGTCCACATTAGTAAAAATGTACATTGTGTGTGACACAGGGGCGGATCCAGCCTCTCTTGGGGGGGGGGGGGGGTGATATCACAAAAGTGAAAGCAAGTTGCCAGCAACATTTCTATTTCTATCGTAAAAGTGAGGGTTGGATCTTTTTTATGAATTCGAAACCCTTGAGCAAGAAAAAACAAGTTGTCGATGGGGGGGAAAGCCAGCATCATACACATTCCTAGTATAAAAGCCAGAATCGGCTCTATTTTTCTAAACTCAAAGGTCTTGAGGGGGGGGGGGGCGAACGCAAGAAAAACAAGTTTTCCATGGGGGGGAGCCAGCAGCAAACATATTCCTAGTTATAAGAGGCACAATCGGTTGTATTTTCGTGAACTCTAAGCTCTTGGGGGGTGGCGATCGCCCTCGCCGCCCCAAAAATTTGCGTGAGTTTTTATGTAGCGAACAAGTCTACATAAGCATAAGTTGTATATGCGCCCACAAATTTTTGCCATATTCGACACACAAAGTAAAGTTTTTACTAATGTGGACGCGGCTTTAACTTATCCTTGGAACTCTCTGAAAAAGAATCTTTAACAATTTTTGAATATATTTTTAAATAAGAAAGCTACAGAGCACTCATTTTTTCAGCTCGTTAGATGCTTACTCTCCTGCAGCTCTGTGGCTTATTCTGCTATGGAGTACTTTAAAAATTGGCAACTTTTTAATTTTACCTATTATCTACAAAATAAAAGAAAATTTTGCGATTGTGTTTACGACATGTGTAGTTTGTCCAAAAAAAGTTTATTAGTACTCGACTAGTTTCTTTCTAACCTTAATAGTTACCCAGGAATCCCAGAAAAGCACCAATTATGGGATATCTGCTATATAAATGATCAGAAGTACGTTTTCTCAAATTGCTGAGTTTTTGCTTTTTGCTTGAAGCCCCACAATTTAATAAATATCTTTAGATTCCTTTTCTTCAAGCAGGACAACTTTTATAACCAGGAATATGATTTATTTTTTATTTCTATGAGTCTTTACATGTTAGAAACAATGCAAAAACAAATAAACAATTTTCAAAATCTGATTTTTCACAAAATAATTTGAGGGTAAATATAAAACTCTAATTTTGGTAAAAACCCCGAAAGTCTAATCCATTAATCCAAGGTCACGAACTGAGTTCTTAACAGCTTTTTAATTAAAATATTTCTGCACGTGATTATAACCATTTAGTGCGATCTCAATTATACTTCTTGCTTTTTGTTTAAAAAATTGCTTAAAAGAAAAAACGCTAAAGAACATCGAATGCGTGTTGCCAGATTTATGTCCTCAAACTGTAGTTTGCAAAGTTCAAAAACTATTCAACCAACAGTTTGGGGACTCGGTCCCCAAAGTGTAGTCTAGAAGTTTGGGGACAGTCCTCAAAGTGTCGAAAAGTCCCCGAAGTGTAGACCGCACGAACGATTTTGTCCTCGAAGTGTAGCCTGTGCATATATATATATATATATATATATATATATATATATATATATATATATATATATATATATATATATATATATACATCTACTACTAATCAATTTCATATTTAACATTATATATTTTATTTTTAACTAAACATTTTATAAGCAGATTTATGGCACACCTATGGGTTCTCCAATAAGTCCAATTCTAGCAACGATTGTTTTGGGCCATTTACTAGACAATCTAATACCGACTTTGCCGTTTCAGTTACCTTTTATATACAAATACGTTGACGATTTCATTTTCGCGGTTCCTTCCGACAAGATTCATACTCTTTTGGATACATTTAACTCATTCCAGGACAGACTCCAATTTACCATAGAATTGGAACAAGAAAACAGTATCCCATTTTTAGACACAAAAGTAATTCGAACGTCGGGCAACAGGATAATTCTTGATTGGTATATGAAACCGACTTCATCCGGTAGATTTTTGAATTATTTCTCAAATCATCCAAAAACTCAAAAATTCAAAACCATTATCGCCATGAAAAATAGGATTGTCCATATTAGCCATGAAACTTTTATAAAAGATAATTTGAGGAAGCTTTTTAACATCTTCTAAAATAATGGTTATCCCAGACACAGCCTCAACAAACTCATCTATAACTCCAACATATACCAGGGCCTAATTGAAGATTCGCCAATACGATATAAATATAAAAAGTTGCTATAATAATAATAATAATAATAAGCTTTATTGTTGTAAAGAAATCAATCTTGTTAACAAAGCACTATGCAGAACAAAAAGTTAAAAATAAATATAAACAAAAACATATTCAACACTAGAAATTGTGACAATAAAAAACTAAAAAAAAACTTAGATCAATGATAACAATAAACACGTGATTAAAGTCAGTAATTAAAATAAACAGTATAAATAAACAAAAGTCCATAATTAACAAAACAGGTACCTAAAATAAAATAAATGTCTACTAAATTAATTTAAAAGTTTACAGTCAAATAAAACAAGACAAAAATAGCCATAAAATTACACCATTACACACATTTTGAAAGCACAAACACACCTTGCTAAAAATGGCCAGCAAAATATTCTTCCAATGAATTATATGGTCGTGTCACAAGAAAGCCTTTAAGTTTTTTCCTAAGCAATTTATCGTCCATAATATTTCTATACTTTAGAGGAATTTTGTTATATATTTTAATTCCCTCAAAAATAAGAGATTGTTTAGTGAGAGTAGTCTTGGGAATGGGCAATGGCAGGCCATTATTATGTGTATTATATGGGTTTGGAGTTGAATAATTTTTATATTTTTTATGAATCAGTCCCACTATTTCTAAAATGAAAATGCCTATCACTGTTAATATTTTGCCTTGAATAAATAAAGGCCTACAATGCTCCTTCATTTTTACATTAAATAAATAACGCACTGCTCGCTTTTGTAACACAAGAATCGAATTTAATAACTGCCGACTACACAATCCCCAAAATGCAATTCCGTATCTCAAATGAGACTCAATCAACGAAAAATACACTGTTCTAGCCACATTTGAATCTAGTTCCCTTGACACTATTCGTACCGCATAACACCCGGTAGCCAACTTCTTATTTAATGCCATTATGTGGTCAGTAACTTTCAACTTATCGTCAATAAGTATACCTAAAAATCTAGTCACTAGCTTATTCTCTGTAAAATGATTATTCAAAGTTAAACTATCACAGGTAAATTTGAAACTTAACACGTTAGTTTTAGTAAAATTAAAACTTAAACAATTTGCAGCACACCATTCATTCACTCTAATCAAGTCACACTCGATAATATGTTTCAAATCACAGTCATTCTTTCCATGCCATAAAATTGTTGCGTCATCTGCAAATAATGTAAATGTTCCTCGGATATCAATTTTGGTCAGGTCATTTATATATAAAAGAAAGAGCAGGGGCCCAAGAACAGAACCTTGTGGGACGCCACAACTCAGAGAAGAGACACTGGAAAATTCTCCATCGTACTTAACCATTTGCTGCCTATTCGAAAGATAAGAAGCAAACCAATTTAATGCCACTCCTCTAATACCATACAATTCGAGCTTACTCAAAAGTATTTCGTGATTCACACAATCGAACGCCTTTGAGAAGTCACAAAAGACCGCAGCCGCGAAATCGCCCTCGTTCAAACTGATGTAGAGTTTCTCTAAAAAAGAAAAAACTGCGTCCGTAGTGTTCTTGGAAGTCTGAAAACCAAATACTATACTTAGACAAGCTCACAGAATCCATTACGTCACTGTTTAAAAGTTTTCCTGAGATAAAAATAGCTAATTACAACATAATAAAAACTGGTAACTTATTCTCTAAAGTTAAAGACAGAACACCGCTGTTAATGAACAATAATGTAATTTATAAGATGTCTTGTTTGGGTTGCCAGGGTTGTTACGTGGGTCAAACTGGACAGTGGCTCAGACAGCGGGTTATCCAGCAGAAAAGCGATTTCCGATTTAGAAAACACTCGTGCTGTGGTTGAACACTATTTAAATACAGGCCATCGCTTTGAATATAACAACATAAAAATTTTAGAACATCAAAACAATTCTAAAAGTCGTCTATTCCTAGAAATGTATCATATTAAAAAAAAACAAAAAACACCATAAACTACAAATCTGATACTAATCAACTTAGCAAAATCTACAGTAATATTTTAAATTTAATCTAATCTGTATATACTACCTTAAAAAATTTTTTTGTTATCAGAAAAGACCCTTTTTCGTTTCATTAATAATAATGATATATCACTATATAAAAATACAAACCTAAATGTTTATTGGATGTTTACACTTCGTAAGATGTTGAGTGTGTTAGGGTTGATTTCTTAGAAGGACACTCTAATTTGTAAGTATTTTAATTACATATTAGTTTTGCTTAACCGTTTGTTAACTGCCTGTATTTGTTGGATTTTTAGTTTTTTACTCCAGAAGCAGACATGAAATAAATGTCGAAATATTGAGTATTAAAAAGAAAATGAGTTAATTATTATATATATATTAACACTGACAGACGAATTTATTACACATTGTCATCTAATAAGTTCGGTATAACTTTATTTTATCGGTAAATGACTCAGTATATCAATTCATTACATAATCGAAATATTTCAAGCTGTCAATTAGTAAATTAGAGAAGGAAGGATTTGATGTCTTATTGCTATTAGGGATGGGTCCCTTGGGCTTTTAGTTAAAGCTGATAGAAGGGCTTACGCCCTAAGGAATGCTCCCCAGCTCTTTATTCTGAACGAATTGAGATATCGTGGTATTTTAATAGTGTTATAAAAAAATAATTGATGCATTTGGGAAAAAGGTTTAATTTTTTTTTTAACAATCGAAAAAAACTACTGGGAGGAGATATGGAATATCTCTGGTTTTTTCGGAGCCAACTAGGAATTTAGAAATTTCATTGCTTTCGCTAATAGTTTTGTAAAATAGTAAATAAAGTTTTTATAAGAAAACTGAATCTATTTCTCAAAAAGGTGTAGCAATATAAACTTTTATATGACATTGAAAATTTTTAAATCAATGTCAAATTATTACTAAATCAAACAGATTACTATTAACATGACAATTACAAATTAGTTGGGGTCCTAGGAAGGTGAAAGGTTCGTAGCCACTTTTACGCCCTTTCAATATTTTCATGTATTTTTATGTTTTTTGGCCCGGAAAATCGAACTCCGCTCTAAGTAAATCGATCATAACTTGACTACTAAAAGTCCAATAGAGACCAATAAACGCTTAAATTGAAAGACATTGTTGTCATTTTTGAATGAATTTTGCTAATATTTTTCTTTTCAATAATAACAACAGTGTGAATTTGTAATTTTCGGATATTGTTTTAAACTCTTTTTAGCTTTACAAAATGATAAAGATGACTAGCCAACACGTTTCAAAACGAAGAAGCTTCTTTAGAGCTACCCAGAGGTTTGTGAGAAATGGACCATAACATCACCTAGGGTCCCACATCATGGATAAAGCCCCCCTCCCCCCTGCGAATGTTGCTCTCGGTCCGATACAGCTCCACTGACGAGATCATGAGGTGATCGAAACGCGTATGGAGAGAGGACCAGAGCGATATTTGCAGGAAATAAACTGTTTCTACATATATTTTTCATATTCTCTGCCTGAAAGGAGAATACATATATAACAGCTACCGCTAAAGCTGTTGCATCTGATTGATCTTTAGCAACCATAAAACAAAATATCAAAGCATGCCAATTTTTACCTATGCATAAATTCCTTAATTCCTGTTTTGATTCACAGGATTCTCCTTCAGACGCCTTAAATACATTTAAAGGAATTATTTTTAAAAAGTTGTTTTAATTAATATTTAATAAATAGGAAGCACTCCATTCAAAATTAGTTTCCAGTGACAAGGATGAAAAGATTTCATAAAAAAATAACCAAATTGAAAGCACAAAGAAGTTAAGTTAATTAATGGCCCGAAAGAAAAAAAGTTGGGAGTGGTTCAAAGGACCATTTTTTAATTCAATTTATACAAAATTAAAATTGAATTTTATGGGACGCCCGAAAAGGGATGTTAGGCAAAAGCCGTCAGGACGCCGTTTCTCGTATTAATATTCCATTGGCAAATCGTCAATATTTTATTTTTGATTGAAGACAATTGGTAAAATTTGGCAATAAATTCATTTTTTTAGTTACTAAGGATGTCTCCACAAATTACATGCATGAATGTAATTATCGAATATTTTAATAATTTTATTTTGAAAAAATTAGTTTTGTTGTCATTTAAACTTCTGATAGGAACAATAGAGAATATTTTAAAAATTTAAGGTTTTATGAGAAGAAAAACAGCCACGAAAAGAATGACCTGTCTCAATGAGCAAGAAAGAGCACTGTTGCCACTTTCCAGACCATGAGTTACTCCATTATTTTGCAGTCTTTTATTACGAGAGTAATGCTTACTGACAATTCGGATCTGCAAAACCGGTTGGGCGACAACCTTATATTTTTTATATATATATATATATATATATATATATATATATATATATATATATATATATATATATATATATATATATATATATATATATATATATATACTGTTATGTCGGATGTTCTAACGGATGTGATCTGTACTAGAAGATATATAAAATAAAAAAAATAAATTAAAGGAGACCAAGGTAAAATAATTTCAATAAATCATAATAAAGTTATGTTGCTAAACCCTATATATTCCATGATCGTGAGACATAATGCCGGAAAATTGCGCGACGCCTTAAAAAAAAAGAATGGAATTATCTTAATTTATAAAATTTATGGCTTGTTATCATTAAAATACAAAAAAGGTCAAAAAATTCTATGTTTGAATGTTTATCGTATGATGACCATGTTAACTGTGTGATCTCGAACAAATCAGGCCGCAACACTGCTCAACTGCTTAGTGGTATATAGGTACTAGTGACACCTCAGTGGAATGGTCTTGCCAAACAGGTAAATGCAAGAGATATCACCAAAAAGGTAGATAGAAACCCGAAAACATTAAACAGACATATTATAAGGTAACTAATCAACTAAACTCAATTACCGGGATAATTTAAACAATTTTCCGTTTAAAAATCTCAAAGGATGGTTAATATAAATTGAGATGGAAAAATCTACAGTTTCTTCCGTTAGTTCAAGCACGAAAATGAAAGTCAAGGCATATGGCGTCGGTTTTATTTATATCAAGGACCCACTCATGCGCGGAGCTCTACCTCCTTCGGGAGCTTTCAAAATTTTGACACGTTTTAAAGAAATGACGGCTCAGGAATTATCCTGGACAATAATATAAAATTGTTAAATAAGAAAGTTCATTAATTATTAACATTTTCAGCTCTAAATTAAATAAATAACTTATCAATTATTTTTAAATTAAGAAAATGCATTTTAAATAAAGGGATAAATTTTCTGAAAGTTTAAGGATCCCGCAAACGTTAAGGCAAGTTACAAAACAGAAGTTTATGCAATCCAAAAAACATGAAAATAACTGAAAAGAATACTCGATAGACGGTGTAAAATAACCTGTCAATGTAATATCGATAGTAGCATATGCCCAAGAAAAACCATAATATAAATAAAGCAACTTAATGGATTTATTCAAAATAATTTTTAAAAAACTGCCATAAGAGAGCATAAATGTGAGTATTTGCAAAAATAAGGTAAAATTCACTGAATTAGCCATAGTAAAGTTATGCTCAATTTTGAACCATGACTAAGTAAAATGCAGCAATGTAAAATAAATATTCTATTTTATTTCAATACATTTTATTGATATCAAAATGGCAGTAATAAGTGATACAGTAATTTTTGTCTAATCAGTATCGATTCACAAAATCTTAATAAGGTAAAATTACTACTACTGCTCATAATCATAGATAAAATATTTATAGATCCGCAAAGTTTAATCCCAAAAACGGCAAATTTACGACAATAAAATGTAAACATCGTAGATCAGATGTCGGCATGCGCACTACAAAATGATCAGGTGACCATCGACAGGACCGAACTTCGAAAATCTATTTAGTTAATTCAATTAGTCATAAATGATGTCTAAATCAAGCAAGTTATCAAAGTTGCAACCATGGTTGCAATCTTTAGTAAAAAAGTCGGTGTCATGTAACTTTCTTGTTCTGGGAGTCACATTTTATGGCCACAAATAATATCTGAAGCAGAAGGGAAAAATCCGGTCTGTGTCTACCGATGGGAGTTAGTTTAGTCATTTCTTATAGTGTCAAAGTAAAATTGTGAAGAAAATGTATCTTACTATTTCTCTAATCTATTGTTTCCGTCTGTGTGCGTTAACTTTCTTGTTGTAGGGTGGGAGTGAATAATTAACATTTTTAAGGTCCGGCAATTTATTCTCTAATTTTTAAAAAATAATGGCATTCTTTTCCTTATCTTTTTTTTCTCATTTTTTAAAAAAATATTGATACGTAATGGGTTTGTCAACGGATATGCAGGATTTAAAAATAATTTTATATAATAATATTTTTCTGCCTTAATGGTAAACGGAGCATATATTTTCTTATCGTATTAATTTTTTCGACAAAATGATGAAAATGTTATTTCAAATAAAATAAGTGAACAAGGTCATTGCTGGGGGTGAATAAAAAAAATACACCAACAAAAGAAATTCACATTTGTCTAACTTATTTCGTAATATTTTGCTTTTGTTAACATATTAATGAATTTTTAATTTGACGATTTCAAAGTGGGGATTGCCATGACCACATAAATCATGACAATTTCAAGAGTATGGACATAAATAATCTGAATTTACTTCCAAAACCAGTATTAATAATGAACAACGCTTTTTAACGTCATGTCCTCAATCTTCAGACATACAAAATAATAAATCATAGAATGGCTGCAGAACAAAAAAACATTTGAGCTAGGTGGAAACATCGGTTAAATATAAGGCGGATGAAGTTATGCAAGAATATGGACATTGTGCAAATTAGCAACTGCAAAAAAGTCATTGACAATTTGAAAAAATTAATTCAAACAGAGCTTAGAAATTATAGAACCAATAGCTGATTCTGGCTAAAATATAAACCTTGTACTGAAATATTTTATGTATATAACAAAATAATAATGCATTATAATTATTGTAAGTTATATATGTATGTTTTAAAATATTCCAACTTTATTTTGAGGATGTATGTTTTTATTTATGTAAGTAATGTAATAGATGGAGAAATTGTACCATTTCTTGACATATTGATGAATGTACTTTTTTCATATGATAGAATAAACTATTCTATGGTTTGGTGCGAATTTTCAGATTTTTTTAAGAACTGATTGCTTAAAAGTTCAGTTTATCTTTTGGTAATCATTTGGAAAGTGCTAAAAATATATCATACTACATGTTTTGGAAATTTAATGTTATACGAAAATACTATAAATCCAAAAACGTAAAGGAACACAATTTTTTACCCTATAGAGAAAAAGGAAAATAAAACAAATAAAATATGTACGCATTCCATTATATTAAATAAAAACACACAAACAAATAAAATAAATCACTTAAAACGCTATAAATCCGTTTAAATCGCACGCAACTCACAAAGCAAAAATAAACACAATAAAATTTCTATAAAAAAAATTGAACCGACTTCTAAAAGTGCGCTAAAAAGTAAAAAATAACTATAAATTTTTATATGAAATAGAACTTTTTGAAGTCGGCGCCAAACTAATACTTGACAAAATATGATTTGCATAAACAGATTTAAAATCCTTTTTTTATAATTGTTTTCTTACCATAATTTGTATATATTAGTAGTTATTTATATCATTTACAAATAATTTGGCGCCGACTTCAAAAAGTTCAATTTCATATAAAAATTTATAATTATTTTTTACTTTTTAGCGCACTTTTAGAAGTCGGTTCAATTTTTTTTTATAAAAATTTTATTTTTCTATTTTTAGTTTTAGAATTCATTATGATATTCATAAATTATTTGAACTAAGAACTAATCGCAATTAGTGTACTTCGCAATGGCTCCAAAGTGGAAAAAAAAGTACAAATTTTATCCAAAGTTGTAAATCACCCTAAAATAAACCACTAAAAATTCTTTAGTTCTTAGAGTTTTCCAAATACCAATTAAATTGGGCCAAACGAATATTTAGTCTGTCATAGAAAATCCACTATCTTAAATTTCAAATTAATTTTAGATTGGTAATATAGGCCCCAACACCTTTCAATATCGATATTTAAAGAAAATAAATTAATTTTTTATCCACCATATTAGATACGCCATATTAATTTTTTTTTTAAATAATTTTAGATTTTTCATGTGTGACCCCGAAAACTCTCCCGTACCAATTTTGGTTAAAATCGGACTAAATTGATTTTTCTTGTTCGCCATATTGAATCCGCAATATTGAATTTTTTAAAAATAATTTCTGATTCTTTATGTGAGGCCCCGAAAACCTCCCCATACCAATTTTGGAGAAAATAGAACAAAATTGATTTTTTCGTCTGCCATATTGAATTTTAAAAAAATTATTTTAGATTCGTCATATGCGACTCCGAAAACTCTCCCGTACCAGTTTTGGAGAAAATTGAACAAAAAAGATTTTTTTGTCGGCCATATTGGATCCGTCAAATTGAATTTTTTAAAAATTATTTTAGATTCGCCATATGCGACCCCGAAAACTCCCCTGTACCAATTTTGGAGAAAATCGAACAAAATTGATTTTTTTGTCCGCCATATTGGATCCGCCATATTGAATTTTTTAAAAATTATTTTAAATTCGTCATATGCGACCCCGAAAATTCCCTCGTACTAATTTTGGTGAAAATCGGACAAAATGGATTTTTTCGTCCGCCATATTGGATCCGCCATATTGAATTTTAAAAAAATAATATTAGATTCGTTATGTGGCATCTTGAAAACTCCCCCATACCAATTTTGGAGAAAATCGAACTAAATTAAATATTTTGTCCGCCATATTGGATCCACCATTTTGAATTTTTGAAAAATAATTTCAGATTCGTTGGGCACAACCCCGAAAATTCCTCCATACCAATTTTGGGGAAAATTGGACAAAATTAATTTTTTTGGCCGCCATATTGTAAGCGCCATCTTGAATTTTACTGCACCAATTTCATCTAAAAAAATATGGGACCACCGCAGCAACTTCCTTTACATAATGTAAAAAATTTCATTCAAATCGGTGCAGCCGTTCCGGAGTAATCGGTGTACATACATAAAAAAAAAATACATAGTCGACGAATTGAGAACCTCCTTCTTTTAGAAGTCGGTTAAAAATGGCGCCGATACTGTGCTGTTTACGGATGGCGCTACGAAACAACCGATCGATAATAGGAAGTCGCTTATGCGCATGCCCTTATCTGATCAACGCCCAAAAATATGACTGGCGCCCGATGTGCACAAACGCATTTTTTCGCCCATGGTTTGCAATTTTTTGGCTTTAGCAGCCGACAAGAGTAGGGGTCCATAGTAGGGGTCAGTGCTCATAATAGATCATGAAGGGTGGAAAAGCAGCACTAACTAATATATTTTTCACTGGATAAAAGTAGTCTAGTTTTAACATTACTGCTTTTTTATTTTGAATAATAAATGTATTGTAAATATTCAGGGAATGTAATAAATTTGAAATATTTAACAAATTAATATCTTATTGAAATTTTATTATAAATATGTAGAAAATCATCGGAAAAATCTATCAGCATCAAAATTATTAAAAGACAGTAAATGAAGTTGACTGCCTTTTAGCAAAGCACGGCAGTATATTGTAGTCTAGACGAGATATATTATGTTGACGAGAAGAGAAGGCAACCTACGTGTTTTTCAGTTTTAATCCCATTTTAATTCCGAAAATAATTTACATAATCCCTTTAAAAAATTCGTTTTCAAGCGCTCGGATGTAACAAATTAGATAATTTTTCTGCTTTTATCTTTTTGGGTAAAGTCTACTTATTGTTTACCAAAGTCGGTGGAGTTTTGCAGCAATTTCTAATTTATTAAACTTCCTTGTTGGATAAAAATAAAAAGACAATTTAAACAGATATTTAACATTCTTGCATTATTAAATAGGAGAAAGAGCAAAGTTAAATTTTTTATAGGAGAACGGAACCATGTTGATAGAAACCAGTCGGATCAGATATACATTACGTTAGGATTCCGTGGCAGTTGTTTTTGCTTTTTACATATTTGTTTCAATTTTGGGCACTCAGAGTGTCTCTAAAAGGTCTGTACAATTTTCTGAGGCTAAAATATGAAGATCTAGCCCAATTTACCTTAGTCCAAAAGTTGATAGTGTCCGAAATACTTTTACGATTAAAAATTGATCTTAAATAATAAATATTTTCGTTTACATTTTTCTACATTACATATTACTAAAGTAATCAATAGATTTTTATTTTGTACGTAAATTTACAGTAAACGATGTTTTCCACTATAAAACTAATGATTTCCTTTTGTTTTTCATTCATTAATATTGGTTTCATCTATAGTCAGATCATTCCTTTTGTTTACATTTTGAAATTTTGATTGATATCGAAACTTGACCTATTTCTGTAATTTGTAAATTTCGTTTGGTACCTCGAGACAATGTATCACAGATTGGGAAAAACGTTTTCTTAATGACTGGATGAATATGAACAGTGTTTCTTGGTTTTCTTGCTGATTTTCCTTTTTTAGAATATATTTATTTATTGTCACATATCAGATAAATAGTCAGGTCCACTCAATTGCAAGGAAAGTTTTTATGGTTGCCTATAAGATGGCACCTCTGTTGAATATATCGAAATGTTAAATTCGAAATAAGATAGTATCGACTTTTTCATTATGTTGTTTTTAGTTTATTAGTTGAATATTTCTGATTTTTAAGCCTAATGGGTATTAAATCTGTATTTTTAATCGCTTAGTTATCTGAGTAAAGTTTCCTTTTCGACTACCTAGAGGGCTAACAGATAAGGGATTCTTCTGTACATGATTTTGAACCTTTTTTTAATTATTAGACTTTAAATATTTGGACTTTAATATTTTTCTAATTATATTTATCTTTTGCTAAATTTACCATATCACTTAATCTTTGCGGCGAACCAGTAAACTTTGTAAAGTGAAACGAAGTCGACTCCGTGGCGCTACAACTTCAAATTTTAATGTTTTATTTTGCGATACCCTACTGTAATTGAGGTTTTTTTTTTATTATGGTTCCATTTTTAGAGTCCCAGAGTGGCCATTTAACCATTTAATAATTGTTTAAAGTAATGAATATTATAATGATACATTTATTGAAAATTTTAATTGCTTAACAATTCAATATTTTGGAAACTAGTTATTTTGTACAACAACAACAGTTTTATTTCCTATAATCCTAAATTAGAATACCATTAAGCAGTTAAACTCAGCGATTTATTTACCCGGATATGACATATTAAATATTTGTTCTTTTCCAAGTTTTCTCTACTAGAAGTGCTCGTAGTATAATCATTAAGGCAAATTTTGAAGTAAAATTTGGTGGCGCCTTTTCCTGAATTACACATTTATAAAACTTACACAGGCAATATATTAAAAATAGTGGAAAAATATAAAAATAACGAATCTACCCTGAGATGAGCTAGCGTATAGGTAGACTCCAGTCAGCATTAGGACAAACATTAGCTAAGTCTGAACTGAAGTACCTTACAGGGTGTAGCCAGAATTTGATAAGGCGTTTATAGTTGTAATAATATATTACATGGTGATAATATATTATATGGCATCGTAAAATGTTAAGATTTCATTTGCGCCAAAAATTCTTGATTTCAATACATGGTGTTAAAGTTATATTTTTTTTTAATTTTTGGAAATTTTTGTCTTAATAATACCTTGATTCCTAGTACATTTATTACTTTTGGGTTTTTTAGGAAGAGAAATAAAGATTTGATTACAGTTTCCATGTACATTGTAGGGGGCGCCAACAGCAGCACTTCGCTTAAAGTTTGAATTAGCTAATCTGACGACACAAAATCAAAAATTTTATCAGTAAGCATGTCTGTTCACTGTAAACAAACTTCAGTACTAAAAATAATTATTTCATGTACATTCTTCAAAAACAAAGGGCAAGTATGCGACGGTCGTCACTCAAACAATAAGTTAACAAACAGATGCTGCTCAAGGTTATACGCGCGAACGGAATTAGGGACTAAGTGAATATTCATTCAGAATCAGATAATTTGTACGTATTTTAGTGTGTGCCTTACACAAAATAATACTTCCATAACTTTATTTATATTGAACGTTCGATGACGTATAGAGACAGCGTTCAGAGTAGGCGCGGCTACAAGGGGTGGGGGCGGTGGGGGCGATCGAATTTGGGAAATCGGTCATTTTATTATTAATTAAAAACATTTTTAGGACATTTGACGTTTTAGTTTATTTATTTCTTAAACCACCTGCAGAATTACAATTAAACACTAAAAAGGGATTCAAATGTAATTAATTTTTATATGTTAAAAATATTTAAATAATAAATTGTGTTTATGGTGGTAAACATTAAGTATATAATTCGTAATCCAAGTCAGTGAAGCTATCTTTGCCCAAATTAATTATAATTGGTTCCTCTATCTCAAGGATCATGAGATCAAGTTTTCTTTTATTCTTTTATTATATGGATTTTTCCAAATTTTCTGCAGTAACTTTATTCCAAAAAATCTTTCAAAAGTTCTGTTAGATTACTAATTTTGAAAGTTGTGTTATTTGTAGCAACTTTACCTTTAACTTGAGAGAGAATTTCCTTCGCCAACGGACGATCTATAAGAACAGATTTCCTACCTGATTTTCCAAGCAAAAATTAAGTTTTCCAGACCTCATTTCTTTTAATTTCAGATAAATCTCGATCTTCATTGATTTTAGTTAGAATTTTGTCGACGATTGGGATCTGCTTCTCATAATAAGATGTACGTACAACTCCTTTTATTGCAGTTTACATCTCCTCTTCCAACTTGGTTTTTCGTCTGCCTGCGATCGAATGTGACTTGGGAGTATTAACAATTCCAGTCGTTTTTTTCTCCTTCAGTATTCGGTACATAGTAGATTTTCCAGCTCCTGTCATGTTGGAACACATCTCAACAGAACTTTTAACATTGTTATCTAAATATTGCTGTTTTAAGGCATCATAAACATTCATCGTAATAAGTTTTTCGTTGAGGAAAAAATGCCCTGGTTTAACGATTTTGGAATAAATATAGATGTGGAGGCCATATCTTTTGGGTATCTCACTAATCTCATATAATATATAAAAACAAACAGAAACAAGATAAATCACTAAGGACATACTGTAAGGTGTACTTTGTTCACTGACAGAAATTAAATTGAATTATCAGAAACTCTATTGTTGCAGTAAATTTATAAAACCTTATAATGTTTAAATATATTTAGATTCACGTCAGTTCTCAGTTACCTGCGGCATTGGAGCAGGTAAGCTGGAGGTTTCGGTAACAGTTACATTACTCTCTCAATTTCTTGAACAGAGTATAGCAATGTGTATGCTTGCGATTGCCCTTCCCCTTCCCAAAAGCTTTGAGTTCAGAAAAATAGAACCGATTCTGCCTTTTATATTAGGAATGTGTATGCTGCCCGCATCCTCCCCCCCCCCCCTGTCGACAACTTGTTTTTTCTTGTGATCGCCTCCCCTCTCCAAGAACTTCAAATTCAGAAAAATAAGCCCGACCCTGCCTTTTACACTAAAAATGGGAATGTTGCTGATTTCTCCTCCCCCCCCCCCTTCTCCCGTCGATAACTTGCTTCCGCTTGTCATACTGTACTTTTGTAGCTGGATCCGCCCCTGGTTAAGAGTGCATATTAGTATATTTGATGTTTGTAATCTCAATATATCGAGAAACCGAATATTTTTTTCCTTTGACCTTGAATAAAATTTGTACCATAAGCAGGATTTGTGGGGACTTTTGATATTTTATTTGTAATAGTGTTTTTTTGCGAAGTTAAGTATGTTTTAATTGGATTAGGGTATGCTCACAAAACATTAATAGCCAGATTCACTAAGAAGGTTTAAAACTTAGACCCGGTCTAGTTGCCTTGGAAATTAGATTTTCCAGATGACCAGTTATGGTTTTCTTATGATATTGTTTTAATTGTATTATAATGGTTCAAAACTTGCTTGACTTATTGTTACCCTTGTCAATTTAAATTCTCTACTGTCAATCTAGACCAGTTTTAAAGTTAGACCATGTTAATGATTTAGGGGGTAAATGTTCAATTCATCCTCTGCTAGTGCAACTCCTTCGAGATGAACTACCCAGCGTATAGTTCAGATTTGATTCTGTCTGACTTTTTAGTGTCCTTCGTATATTGTTGCTTTATATCTGTATTGGGCTTTTTTTCTCTTTCGACATATTCCAATGTTCTTGAAGAATCATGTGTAAAACTCGTGAAGAGACGGTTCTACTGGAAGCAAAGGGAAGACTTTTAAGAATTTCTTTAAATTAAGGATATGTTGTTACGATAAAATGAAATGTAAATACAGCAAAAACTACTGACAAATATAGAATTTTGTTGACACTAACAAATTGAATATATTTTTTACGAAAAGTCTATTATAATATTGCTGTTTTCACTTTATACCCTCCGTAACACATTTACGTTAAATGAATGTTTTTATATTAGATATTTAAAAATTTCAATTTAGCTTCCTACAGCTTCTAAACGATAAATAATGGTATCAAATTGTGCCGATAAATAACTTTGTTCGGAATATTGCGCCTTGGCAGATAGCTCAATTTAAGGAACAAAAAAGAAAAAAGTGCCGAATTTTAAAAGAAATTGAATGGCCATGTTTCTTTAAAAGGAAAACATATTTTATTTGTTAATTTGTTCTTGGTATATTAACCATACCAATATTTGTCGAAAGTGCTAATTAAATTCTACGAGGAGGGTTGGAAAATTATTGTATCTAATCATGAAGATGAAAAGATTTTTGATAATGGATGTATGGTTTTATGCAGTGTCGGAAATAAATGTGCATATTTCTTTTCAGATTTGGTGAACGCTTTTGACACGGTTCCTCGTGATTAGCTCCTTGATATTCTTTAGATTATGGAGTTAGGGGAAGCTGTCTCATAGCTACCATTCTCATAGATATTAAGTTGTATAGATTAATAGTATTTAAAACGAAATGAGGTTTGTTCAGATTGGGGTGCAGTAGGGTACAGTCCTTGGACCTATTTTGTTTATAACATACAATAATATCTTTTTGTCACCTTATACTAACAGTTGAATAACATCATATGCTGATATGCTACTTTTTAAGGGTAATAATTAAGATGAAATAAGGAACAAATTTAAGAAAGATGAATTATATTGATTTTTCTTTAACGAGTGCTAATATATCAAATTTTACATATATTCCTGACAATGATCAACAAATAAAGAAGGTAATATCCTACAGATATGGGCATTCGTACTTGGAATGCAATAAAAATAAGGTATTTGTAAACTTTAAAACAAGAATGGAAGTATGGAATGATTGGTATGAATTACTTCGCAACTCTAGAAAAAAGTGCACTCCTTTTATTATCATGGAAGTGAAATCCACTATGGTCAGAGATTGGACAACATTATTAAAAATTAAATTTGTATAAATATGCCCTCTTTTATTAAGTCAATAAAAGAAATTGTATGCCAAAAAGATCATTCACGGTTAATAAGTTTTAGTTCCCGTCATAAAGCATTTGGCTTCATAGTCCAATAATAAAAGCTCAGAAAAAGTCTCTAAAAAATAGTCTGGCAGACAACGAGTTTGAACTTCCTTTGGCAAAATACAATGGTATGTTACTAAACATTGTAAATAGTTATAAATTGATTTCCGAATATTGTTTTTTTTTGTATTTCTAGATTTGCCTCCAATCAACGAACAAAAGTTTTAAAATCTGATGAAGTTAAAAGAATTTTGTAAAAATCCAGATGCTGCTTTATTTTATGAAGGGCTTCTTCACGAAGTAAAGGAAAATTAAAAATAAATCAGGAGAAAAATAAAGATAACTGATAGAATTTCACTACTGATGAGGTCATCAGTAGTGTGTCTGACAATGTCAAGTCAAGTCAATGCACTTATACGATTAAAAATGTAGTGTTCATTCTCCCTGTTGGATTTTTAAAAATACTTATTGAAAGTTAATTTATAAATATAATAGGGTGCGTGATTAAAATTGTTGTTTGTAATTGATTTATTTGCTTAAAACAAAAATCTCCGTTCTTAATGAACCCTCTGATAGACTCAGTTGAAAAAGATTCGAAACGTCCTAAAGTATAAAATATATATAATAAGTATGACCAGGGGCGGATCCAGCCTCTCTCCTTGGGGGGGGGGGCGGTGACATGACAAAAGTACAGTATGACAAGCGAAAGCAAGTTGTAGCCGGGGGGGGGGGAGGTACACCAGCAACATTCCCATTTCAAGTGTAAAAGGCAGGTACGGGGCTATTTTTCTGAATTTGAAGCTCTTGGAGAGGGGGGGCGATCACAAGAAAAAACAAGTTGCCGACAGGGGGGGGGGATGCGATCAACATGCACATTCCTAGTATAAGTGGCAAAATCGGGTCTATTTTTCTGAATTCAAAGCTCTTGTGGGGGGGCTATCGCAAGAACAAGTTGTCAACGGTGGGGGGGAGTGCCAGCAGCACACACATTCCTAATATAAAAAGCAGGAGGGGCGATCGCAAGCATACACATTCCTATACTCTATTCAAGAACTAGAGAGGGTAATAAAACTGTTATCGAAACCTCCAAGTAAGGGGCCAGTTTCAGTGCCCCCTAGTTACTGAGAACTGCCGTAAATCTAATTATATTTAAATATTATAAGCTTTTATAAATTTACTGCAACAATAAAATTTCTGATAGTTCAATTAAATTTCTGTCAGTGAGCAAAGTATACCTTACATTGACCCTTAGTGATTTATCTTGTTTGTGCTTGTTTTTATATATTATTTGAGATTAGTGAGATACCCAAAAGATGTAGCTTTCACATCTATATTTATTACAAAATCGTTATACCAGGGCATATTTTCTTCAACGAAAAACTTATTACGATGAATGTTTATGATGCCTTAAGATATCAATACCTAGATAATAATGTTAAAAGCTTTGTTGAGATGTGTTCCAACATGACAGGAGTTGGAAAATCCACTATGTACCGAATACTGAAGGAGAAAAAAACGACTAGAACTGTTAGTACCCCCAAGCTACATTCGATCACAGGCAGACGAAAAACCTCGTTGGAAGAAGAGATGTAAACTACAATAAAAGGAGTTGTACCTACATTTTATTATGAGAAGCAGATCCCAACCGTCGACAAAATTCAAACTAAAATTAATGAAGATCGGGATTTACCTGAAATTAAACGAATTGAATTCTGGAAATTGTTCAGAGAATTTAATTTTTGTTGGGAAAAACCAGATGGGAAATCTTTTTTTAAAGATCGTCCCGAAAATGTCCATTGGAGAAGGAAATATCTCTCTCAAATAAAAGGTTGGGTTGCTAGAAAAGATACAACTTACAAAATTAGTAATTTAACTGAACTTTTGAAAGATTTTTTTGAATAAAGTTACTGCAGATAATTGCGAAAAATCCATATAATAAAAGAATAAAAGAAAATGTGGAAACTCAATCTCATGATCGGTGAGAGATTATAATTAATTTGAGCGAAGATAGCTTCACTGACTTTGATGACGAATTAGATAATGTTTACCAGCGTAAACACAATTTATTATTTAAATTTTCTGTAACATATAAAAATTGATTACATTTGAATCCCTTTTTAGTGTTTAATTTTAATTCTGCAGATGGTTTAAGAAATAAATAACCTAGAACGTCAAATATTCTAAAAATGTTTTTAATTAATAATAAAATGACCGATAGCCCCAAAAAAATTTTAATATTACATTGACGAATTTATTTTTTTATATATGTTCAACTTCTTGTATTTTTGATAATGGGTATTTTGTAAGTATTTAAATTATAACTTGGAATTTTTTGAGAGAAAAAGGCTATGTTTTAGTCTGAATGTGCCTAAAACGGCTTCTATGCCAAAATTAAAAATAATAAAAGTACAGTTGTGATTTGTGTTAAATATATCAAAATTAACTATATTTTCTAATGTATGTGAATTATTAAGATATCATAAGAAATAAAATAATATTATAAAAACTTTTTAATTTAGGTTTATTACTGAAATAATATTCTATGGCATAAATATTTTGTGATAAAATGAACCTCCCTCCGACGCCTAAGACAGGGATTAAAGTCCTTTTTAACACTTCACACATCCTAATATCTATTGCTATCCAACCCAAATAGTCCATTATTATAGGCCGGTATTTTCGATTATAAAATTTCTAACCCATTCCTATGAAAAATACATGTGTCTAACAGATTTTGCCAAAGACACCGGACTAAAGAACACAGGTAGTTTGCGAAGAAAAAAAAGGGTAAAAAATGAAAAACTCTCGCTAATTCTTGAATAAACTATAGTATAAGAGGCAAAATTGGGTCTATTTTCCTGAACTCAAAGCTCTTGGGGGGGCGATCGCCCCCACCGCCCCCCCCCCTTGGATCCGCGCCTGAGTATGACTACTTTATACTTGTAGTTTTAAGATAAAAATGAACCATGGACCAAAGAAAATGATCAACTAAAATCCATTTAAAAGTTCAAGAAAAATTCATTCCTATATATATATATATATATATATATATATATATATATATATATATATATATACACACAGAGTGGGCCATCTTTTATGTCGGTATGTATACATTGAATAATTTTGAAAAAAAAACTGATTTCTATTTATGAGATATTTTTATTAAATTTGGTCCTTTACAATTTTACAATTTATTGGGATTAGTTTTTGATACTACATCGATCAAGTGGCCACCTTTATTGGTCAAAGCGATTTGTGACCTTTTTGCTGCGTTTTCCATTATCATTTCGAGGATCTCGGGTGGTATTGCGGTGATTTCGCCGTGCTGGCTTTTTAGATAACCCTAGAACGGTCAAATCTGAAGATCTGGGTGGCCAGTCAATGTCGCCTCTTTTTGACATCAGACGTCCAGGGAATTTTCGTTGCAGAAACTGGATTGTTTGATTTACACCATCTTGTTGAAACCGGTAACCATCAAGACCTTTTTCATGCATTTATAGGTAAACATAATGAGCCAATATCCACCGATATCGATTTCCATCGACTGTTTCGTTTTCTTTGAAAAAAAATAGCCCAATGATGGTTATGGCGCAAACGCCGACCCAAACAATCACTTTTCGATCATGTAATGGCGTTTCGTGGATCTCGTGTGGATTTTTCGTCCCTCAAATGCGGCAATTTTGCTCATTAACGCCGCCAGGTTCAGTGTCAATTATTCGAGCGAGTGTTTGTCCGTATTTCAAGCGACGCGGACGGTCTGTTGGCAATATTCTCTTACGGAAACAAATGCAAATCATCCTTCACAATGCGCCGCAAAGTGGTTCCATTGACGCCAAAATGCTGAGCGCGGTGACGATACGACACTTTTGGATTATGGGCTACTCTCTCTCTGACCGCTTCAACCAATTCATTGGAACTTCTTGGTCGTTGATGAACGGTATATTAACGATCTCCCACTGTCCCGTACTCAACAAAATTCGAAACCAAACGACGGATAGTGTTGTCAGACGGTGCCTGTTGGCCACGATATTTTCGACGATATGCACGTTGAGTTAACACAACTGAACGACTATTTTCAATGTACATTATCATTATTTCGGCGCGTTGTTTCGGTGTAAAGCGATTTATGGTTAAAAATTGTATTTAATTGACGTTTCAAAAACACGTATAACCAAATCAATCGGTTGGGAAATGAAAAGTTATTCAATAATTACATACCGACATAAAAGATTGCGCACCCTCTCTCTCTCTCTCTCACTCTCTCTCTCTCTCTCTCTCTCTCTCTATATATATATATATATATATATATATATATATATATATATATATATATATATATATATATATAGTCTAGATTAAAATTTAAGTTGCATTTGAGTTCAGCTCTACAAAATATCCACAAAAGGCCTTTTCATCGCGCAAAAAAAGGGAAAAATATTTCAAATTCCGCAAGCTTCGTATTAAACATTCAAACAAGTTTGAGTACAAAGCGGGTTAAAAATTTTCATGTAATTTTAAAAGTTGATAACCTTTATTTAAATTCCCTTTTTTATCAGTTGAATCCAGATGCTTAAAATTCCTTTGACTTAAAATCATTGTTGTTTACATTCTTTCATAAAATGAAATTTAAATTAAAAGAGTATATATTGTGAAATGAATAATACCCAATAAATTACCGAAATTTGTCATGGAGTAAAATTTAATAATTTTTTTATTACCAAATTTTAATAGCCTCCTTTAAAAAAATATCATATTATGAATCAACGTTTATTTTATTACAGCAATTTAATTATATTAGCTACGATAACGTCAGCAGAAAGAGGAAGTAATTGTTCTTCTTTAAGGATAAATAACTTTCCTTAAGGGACCAATTTAACATCCGAAAAATAAATTGAAGCACTTCTTGATGAGGCTGTACTAAATCGTGAATTAAAAGGTGATAAACGACCTACTTGCCACGATTACGAGTATTCGATTGAAAGTTAATTGAACTAATTATGTACGGGGGTAATGGAAAATATGGATTTCCAGCTCAGATAGAAATAATTGAATATGTGTTGCATGGTTACGTTCAGTAGTAAAACCCTTTTTCTACTTATGTGTCGAATTTTATTTCGTTTAGTATTTTTTACTTAATGAAGTGTTTTGCAATCAAAAGTGAGTTTGGAGAAATTATAACACTGCAGCATCAAATTATTAATATAGTATCATAGCTGGCCTAAAAATATTAACGAATGCTGAATATGGAGACGTGGCTTCATCAAATCAAATATATTGATATACAGAACTGTTCATTATATTTTGACAAGCTCTGGTAATTTTATTATAGGAGTTAGGAAAAAACTTTAAATACATAAGTTGTTGGATTTTTTCTATATCGCAAGAATATGTTACTAGAAAAACAAATGCTTATGAAAAATTGTATTTTTTACAATAAATTCACTTTTTTTAAATAGAACACCCTCTATATTAATAAATATTAAAATATTGCTTAAAATTTCCTTTTTAAATATATATATATATATATATATATATATATATATATATATATATATATATATATATATATATATATATATATATGTTGCCTAGGCCTGCTCCAACTGATTCAGAAATATTTACCTCAAAATATTAGATATTTGAATAAGCCGTCATAACCATGTAAATTATGAAACAATAGAAAATTAGGTTGTTTAGTGAGGAACGTAATATCCTATAGTCGTAATATAATATAAAATCTAGTAAGCTACACTGTTAAAAATAACCTTAAATTTAATGCAAATTTACATTACATTCTGCATTAAATTTAATGTTTTTGGACTTTAAATCGAAAAAATTTACATTTTTTTTTAAATTAAAGCAAATTTTGAATCCGCCATATTTATTTTTTTTTTAATAATTTCAGATTCGTGTGCGATCCCAAAAACTTCCTTATATCAATTTTGGAGAAAATCGGACAAAATTGGTTTTTTCGTTCGCCATATTAAAATTTTTAAAAATAATTTGAGATTCCTTATGTGCGACCCCGAAAACTGCCCTGTACCAATTTTCGAAAAAATCGGACAAAATTGACTTTTTGGTTGCCATATTGGATCCGACATATTGAATTTTTTTTAAATATTTTGAATTCGTTATGTGTGACGCCGAAAACTCCACCACACCAATTTTGGAGAAAATCGGACATAATTAAACTTTTTGTCCGCCATATTTGATCCGCCATATTGAATTTTTTTAAAATAATTTCAGATTCGTTGTGTACGACCTCGGAAATTCGTCCATGCCAATTTTTGAGCAAATCGGACAAAATTACTTTTTTTTGCCGCCATATTGTCAGCGCCATCTTGGATTTTACTGCACCAATTTCGTCCAAGAAAATATGGGACTACCGCAGCAACTTCCTGAACATAACGTAAAAAATTTCATTCAAATCGGTGCTGCCGTTCAGGAGTAATCGTAACATACATAAAAAAAATACATAGTCAACGAATTGAGAACCTCCTTCTTTTAGAAGTCAGTTAGAAATAGTTTGGATGGGGTCGTGAATGCATTAAAAATATCCCACAAAGCCGAATGCATGCAGATGTAACCAATCTGTTAAAGCGTATAATAATAAATAGAGAAGAAATAGTAGAAATAAATAAAACAATCAGGAAAAAAAGAGAAGATAGAAAAAAATATCGAAACATGAAGATACAAGAGGGAAAATGAAAATGCTTAAAAGGTTAACAATAAATAGGAGAAAACAACAACATTAAACAACAAAAAACTTATAATTGGGAAAAGACAATAAATCATAAAGATCAAATAAATAACAGAAATTATAGAAAAATAAAATCAAATACTTTATGATCAACGAAATCACCACCACTAGGAATAGAAAACAAGGATAAAATGATGGCAAAATTTGTAGTGTCCAAGGACGCACCAGAGATTACTGGCGAAGTAAAATAGCTGTCTATATATATATATATATATATATATATATATATATATATATATATATATATATATATATATATATATATATATATAAATATTTATCAGGCAAATACGATTCAAGATAGGATAAACGGTGAATTAACCGAAAAATATAAGTAAATAATGGCATCCGACAAGGTGACTCTCTTAACCCCCTACTATTTAACATCATCATGGACGAGTTGAAAAAGCAGGTGCGTAGATTGAAAGGGTATAAAATGAGAAACAGGGAAATCAAAATATTGTGCTACGCCGACGATGCAGTGTTAATAGCTGAAAACGAAGACGATTTGCAAAGACTACTGCACCAATTTAACATAACAGCGAAAAAGTTTAACATGAATATATCAGCGTCAAAAACTAAAGCCATAACTACATCTAGAACACCACTCAGATGCAAACTAGAAATAGACAACAAAATTATACAGCAGGAAATAAAGTTCAAGTATCTCGGAATAGAAATATCTGGATACGGGGATGTTGAAACGGAGGTGAGGGGACAAGCCATGAAAGCAGCAAGAACAGCCGCATGTCTTAACAGTACCATATGGAGCAATAAACATATAGGAATCGAAGTTAAATCCAGAATTTATAAAACAGCAATAAGACCCATACTAACATACACTGCAGAAACCAGACCAGAAACTTCGAAAACAAAACAAATACTGGAAACAACAGAGATGAGAGTGGTGCGCAGGATAGCTGGCAGGACACTTATGGATCGGAATAGGGGCGAGGATATAAGAAGAGTGTGTAAAGTCGGTAACATCAGTGACTGGGTATTACAAAGAAAAAAGGAATGAAACGAACACATCAACCGCATGACCGACGACAGAATAGTAAAGATCACGAGGAACAAATCACCAATAGAACGTAGGAGTACCAGAGGACCCCGTAAACGATGGAGTGATAACCTCGCAATAGACTGAAACCAGGCAACGAGACGAAGAATAACAAGCAAATTGCTTATAAATAAGAAGGAGAAGAAGAAGATATATAAATATATATATATATATATATATATATATATATATATATATATATATATATATATATTCACTGTACGGCGTCTGCGGTCTTTATTAGATACAAACACAGCAGCTGCTTTATGTATATTTTTCTTTCTCCTTTTATCTTTGTGACATGCCAGCTGTGTTTTTTATATTACTCCAGTCCAGCTTGCTTATTTTAAATTATATTATTTTATTATTCGAAAATGGTTTTTGTCATTAAAATAAAATAAATTAATTAAAGTTGAAAAATGTTTTCCGAATCTAATACGACATCGATAAGAAAATAAAATTTGATGATGATTTCAGAAATTCGAAACTTGTTTTATATGTCTGTGTGTATGAAATTTTCAGTTACTCTCAACAATATCACTTATCTCGAAGGATAAGTTTAAGGACCCTTAAGTGAAACCTCAGTACACAATTAACAAACAATTAATTAAAAATTTATGGCTTCAAAATCAATTTACTGGAGATTACTGATAACTCAAAATTGATCTTTGAAGTGCTTTAAATGCGTTATCTGAGTTAATTAGAAGTCAGGGGGTGACGTAAAGGACTAAGAGAGTCCGATTAGTAGAGGCTCAAAACTACGGCAGAAAGGTCGGAAAATGAGGTTAAGGACGGTTTATAGAGTAGCGGTTTCAATTAGAATAAATGAGGTCCCTTAAGCCCGAGGATTTATATGCACTTATCTTGGGTTTGAAATAGTAATGGTTGAGACACAAGATGTTGCAAAATTTACACTAAATTTTGTGTTTTTCACTAGCTTAAATTTCGAGTTTTTAGCGGAAATTTCTTATAAATTGAATAAAATGCTACAAATGTCTGAAATTCCAGAATTTTTTATTTTATAAACACCCCTGTCGCGTTTCTCTACTTTAAATAGATTTTAGCAATAGTAGTTTTTATCTCCACTGCTATTGCTATATATATGCTATCCGGCGGGAGGTCGGCGAAGCCGCGTTCAGTGTTGCATGCTTCCTTCCGATCTGTCCTTTGCACAAACAGGTGCATGTCGGTACACTGATGAGTCTCGCAGAAAAGAAATATGTACCTCTGCCGTATCACTGTAGCGGGGAGGGTAAGCTTTGATTTTCTTCTCGATATGGTGGTACAGGTGGGTCATCAGCTATATGGTGGTGTGATAGGATAAATTTTGTTCTGTAGCAATTTATACAAACTGTGCAACCTCTAACATGGAAAGTATATGATGGAACGAAGTTTGCAATAACTGTTCAGCTTTTACTTCATATATATATATATATATATATATATATATATATATATATATATATATATATATATATATATATATGAAATAAAATACGAACAGTAAATGCAAACTTCTCTCCATCTTATCCTCTCTGTGTTAGAGGTTGCACAGTTAGAACAAATTGTTATAAATATATACCCACAATACAAGAACTGGATTGAATGGAGGTAACTGAGACGAGGTTTCAATAATATGGCGCCACCTCTCACGCAGCACCCAAAACATGTTATTCTGTCTGCCGAAGGAGCAGTGGTGACTATTTGACTGACATTTAATGTTTAATCTAAATATGTCACCACTTCAAGCTGAGTTCAATGTATTTAACCAATACAAATATAAAAGAATTACGGGCAGTTAACGCACTTAAAAATAATATTCCTGCTTGACTGGTATATTGTCTCTTGGCTGTATTTAATACTAACCGTTACCTGTCGCGGCTTCACCCTCATTCAAGAGCCCAGAAATTTTAAGAAAGAAGGTTAAAAGAATTTTATTGAGCCCCAATCTTACGTGTCTTTTCGTGCATACGTTCTAGTGAAATGCCCTTATTTTAATTGCTTATATTTAATTTCCTTTTTCCAAGCAGTTCAAGGAAATAATATATACAAACAGTTTATTTCCTGCAAATACAACCCTGTCTCCCTACTCATACTAGACCTAATAGTGTCATCAGTGCAGTTATATCGAACCAAGGGCAACATTCGCAGGAAACAATTGTCTATATAAAATATAAATTCCGAGACGTATCGGCAAGATATTAAACCTGTCTACTTTTCGATGTTAGATTGAAAAACATCTCTAGTCCAACGAAAATAAATAAAGGCAAATATTTAAACACTACAACAAATAGATTTATTTATTTCTTGCTAAAATCTTATAGCCCTATTCACTTAGAAGGTTTAAGACTTAGAACCGATCTAGTTGCCTTGAGAATTAAATTTTCTAGATGACCAGTTTTGTTTTTCTTATGATATTGTTTTAATTGTGTTTTAAAGGTTCAAAACTTGCTTCACTTATTGTTACCCTTGTCAATTTAAATTCTCTACTGTCAATCTAAACCGGTTTTAAAGTTAAACCATCGTAAATCAGGGGGTTAATTTTTAAATTTCATACTTCTCCGGTCAATGTATATATGTCGTTCGACTAGCGATGTTTTTCAATCTAACATCGAAAAGTAGACAGATTTAATATCTTGCCGATATGTCTCGGAATTTATATTTCATATAGACAATTGTTTCCTGCGAATATTGCTCTTGGTTCGATATAACTGCACTGATGAGACCATTAGGTCTAGTATGAGTAGAGAGACAGAGTTGTATTTGCAGGAAATAAACCGTTTGTATATATTATTTCCTTGAACTGCTTGGAAAAAGGAAATTAAATATAAGCAACTAAAATAAGGGCATTTCACTAGAATGTATGCACGAAAAGACACGTAAGAATGGGGCTCAATAAAATTTCTTTAACCCTTTTTCTTAAAATTTCTGGGGGTCTTGAATGAGGGTGAAGCCGCGATAGGTAACGGTTAGTATTAAATACAGCCAAGAGACAATATACCAGTTAAGCAGGAATATTATTTTTAAGTGCGTTAACTGCCCGTAATTCTTTTATATTTGTAGTGGTTAAATACATTGAACTCAGCTTGAAGTGGTGACATATTTAGATTAAACATTAAATGTCAGTCAAATAGTCACCGCTGTTCCTTCGGCAGACAGAAGAACATGTTTCGGGTGCTGCGTGACAGGTGGCGCCATATTATTGAAACCTCGTCTCAGTTACCTCCATTCAATCCAGTTCTTGTATTGTGGGTATATATTTATAACAATTTGTTCTAACTGTGCAACCTCTAACACAGGAAGGATAAGATGTAGAGAAGTTTACATTTACTGTTCGTATTTTACTTCATTCTATACACGGAGCTGCATATAGTTGTACGTTTGCTGAATGTGATTTCAGCACTACAACGGCATAATGTGGATATATCCACTGCTATTGCATCTCACACGGAAGAATCCGTGAAAGCCGCATAAACATATATACATATATATATATATATATATATATATATATATATATATATATATATATATATATATATATATATATATATATATATAAATTTCCGGTAAGAAATATTGAAAAAGGTTGTTTTTCTTGTACTTGTAAGTTTCATAGGTTGTATAACCATTGAACATTCTTAAACTGAATGTCTATATTTTCTGTAAACACAAGATTTCTCGCCTAATTCACCTTGTTCTCTAGAGATAAGAGAAAAATTAGAGCAAGATAGTGGAAACTAATCTGGGATACATTTTATGTATAAAGTTCCTAGCGAACAACAATTATGGTTCCTTTATAAATCAGTGAATGTAAAGGCGTGATATTATGTTTTGCTGAGCGTTTCCTTTATAAACGTTATATCGGGTCATAAATTTACAAACTTTACGCAGTCGGCTAACAATTCGTCTTTATAAAAGTCCTTCTTTATACATACGATTTATGTGGTTTAGGAATCGGATGGATTTGTCGATAAATGTAAAGTCGTTTTAAAGTATTGGGTAGGCGCGTGATTTAAAAAACCTCGTTGTGAACAAAAAAAAAAAGAAGCGTAACTGTCGACACTGACATTTAAAAATAATACCATTGATACTTTTATCTTTAGTTTAGCATAAATTCTGAAGTTAAAAAATTGTATTTTATTCATTATGCCACATTTTAAAAAGAGATTGTAATGATTGTAATGAATTTATATACATATATATATATATATATATATATATATATATATATATATATATATATACATATATATATATATATATATATATATATATATATATATATATATATATATATATATATATATATATATATATATACATATATATATATATATATATATATATATATATATATATATATATATATATATATATATATAATTAGTTTTAGTTTACAATTATTGAAAAGTGGTGATATTCAACAAAAATAATGTCAATGGAAGTCCAACTGATATCTATTATTTCGCAAGAAACATCGTTCTCTATGACCTTCAAACAAACACTAAAAGCCCGGTATGGACCTGGTATAAGTGACAAATTTTGAGGCTACGAGGAATCCAAGATTAAGCTTACAAAAAAGGAGACGCGCATCCAGTTTCTACGACAAGCACGAGATCAGGGAATAATACCAGATGGTTTCCGTATAAAATCTCCAGTTCCAAGACAACGGGCAAACAGGATATTGGAAAATGCTAGTAAGGCATTAAAACGTTTACAGATAAACTATCATCGTTTTAAGAAGGAAACACTACTAGAGGACATTCGCTAACGGTTCGAAGAAATTAAAGAATATATATTAGAAGAAGACTACGCCCCCATCCTAAGAAAAATTGACGCTCCTTGTGACAAAATGAGAACAAAACAAGAAATCATTTACCAAAAGAAATTTTCGCAGACAAGAACGACAACAGCCATCTCAAAGCCAGAGAACAATTGTTAATATATTTGCCAAGGAATTAACCTTAGCGGAAAACTCACTTCTTGCCAAAGGTTTGAACTTCACGGTTGCTCCAAAAGAAGTTCCCATTCTTGATATAATTAGCGCCGCAGACTCAACGAACATCGAACACCCTTTTGCAAATGAGTTCAGGTGGAAAATAAGAGAAACTCTACATAAATCTAGAAAAACCGAACCAAACATCAGCAAAGACGAGAAAACTGCCCTAGCATACCTACAGAAGGACTCCAGTATTAAAATTCTACCAGCGGATAAAGGAAATGCTACAGTCGTAATGAATGCTGAGACATACAATCAAAAAATTGACGAAGTTTTAAGAAAATGAAATTATACATCTCTTGCTAAAGATCCCACATCTGCAATTGAAGGAAGAATTTATCGCGTTCTTAAGAAACATGAACGGTATATTCCTGAGAGGATCCGGACTCAGTTGACGCCACACCATAGCAAAACTCCACATCTTTATGGACTGCCGAAAATGCATAAGCAAGACATGCCCTCACGACCTCTCATTAGTTCCTGGAACTCTCCGACTTCTGA
Organism: Diaprepes abbreviatus; assembly: GCA_034092305.1. Lineage (NCBI taxonomy): Eukaryota > Metazoa > Arthropoda > Insecta > Coleoptera > Curculionidae > Diaprepes > Diaprepes abbreviatus. The sequence continues at coordinate 54,239 of JASJET010000201.1, read as the reverse complement.
ACTGGCCAAATTTCTTCTTCCAATCCTGAGACCATTACAAGGAAATACATCGTCCTGGGTTAAGAACTCGCAACATTTTTTAGATATTATACGTGAAATAGAAGTACAACCGGAAGACCATTTTATTTGCTTTGACGTGGAAAGCTTATACACCAACGTTCCAGTTAAGGAGTCACTAAAAATCATACGAAAGAAACTTGAAGAAGCCCAGACCTTAGTAGAAAGAACATCTTTACCACCCCATACCATTATGGACTTGTTGGAAAGTTGTGTGACTAATTCCTATTTTCAAGAAAAGGAAAAATTCTACATCCAGGATAATGGACTACTGATGGGATCTTCACTCTCACCGGTGGTCGCAAATATTTTTATGGAATGGTTCGAGACGTTTGCAATTGAATCCACAACTAAGAAACCAAAGTTATGGCTCAGATACGTAGATGATACTTTTATTATTTGGAGTGGAAACGACGAAGAACTTCGAAACTTCCTTTTTCATCTCAACAATATCAGCCCAACTATTAAACTCACCATGGAGAAAGAAGTAGAAAATAAATTACCATTCTTAGATGTCTTGGTTGAAAGAAATGGTAGACAAATTCGAACTTCGGTTTACAGAAAAGACACGCACACAAGACAGTACCCTAATTATTCATCTAATCACTCCAACAACACCAAACAAGGAATTATAACAAATCTCGTAGATAGAGCCTTAACTATCTGCAACTCCAACGAGAGCTTGATGAAAGAGATAGATTACATTAAAAATGATCTGACAGCCAACGGATACCCAGTATATCTAGTGGATAAATTTCTAGAACAACGCAGAAATAGGACAATATCGACAACGAATGAAGAACGAAAACCAGTATTGAACATCCCCTATGTTAAAGGCATTTCAGAAAAAGTTAGAAGAATAGGAAAACGATATAAAATCAACGTTGTTTTCAATTCCAATAACTCTCTGAAAAGTCGGCTCACTAGGATCAAACCAACAACTCAGAGGGACATGAAGAACTGTGTATATTAGATACCATGTGAATGTGGCAATTCCTGCGTTGGCGAAACAAAGAGACCTCTTGATGTAAGGATTAAAGAACATCAAAAATGCACATCTCGAGGAGAAACAGAAAAATCTGGTGCCGCCAACCATGCCTGAACTCATGGACACCACATAAAATGGTCTGAAGCTAAAATACTACACCGAGAATAATATTAGAGAAAACGGAAATTCAAAGAAGCCATGGTTATAGATCAGAACTCGAGTTGTTTTATTAAACCATCTTTAGATATAAGAGAAGTGTGGAAACCACTTCTTAATAATTGTAAACTAAAACTAAATGCAGCATAAAAATGGGATTTTGCTATAGCAAGGATGACTGCACCCATCTCAGTCACACTCCACTGCATTTACTTTTAGTATAAATAGTCATGTAGCTAAGGGATTTATTTAGTTTCACTTGAGAACGGTTAGAGATAATTACTAGCTGAAACGTCGTGATATTCAACAAAAATAAAGACAATGGAAGTCAAACAGATATCTACTACTTCGCAATGCTCTAGAATATACCGACTCGAAAGCCTTCTCAAAGTCCATGAATGTTAGCGTGACAAATATAATTCTTTTATGCGACACTATTTCTTTTAGTGTTTGAATATGATCCAATGTACTGAAACTCTTCTAAAGCCTACTTGCTGTCGAGATTGTGCTTAATCAAGTGTGCTCTATATTATTTTGTTAATTGTTTTTATGAATAGTTTGTACGTTACTGGTAGCAAGTTAACTGGTCTATAATTTCCTATATCTTCCTTGCCACTTTTCTGGTGAATGAGAATTATATGAGCGCTATTCCACTCTTTCGAAATATGCCTTAATTTTATGCAGTCTGCATATATTTTTGCTAGGTTCAAGTCATTTTTCCAACGTGTGTAGGAGTTCGGCTATAACAACGACATTCCCAAGGCTTCCGTCAAGTGTTTTTGAATATTTTAGTTTTTTTAATTATTTTTTATGGTCACTGCAAATGTAACAATTCAGCCAGCATGTTTCGAGTTCATTTCCCTTTCTTCTTCAAATATGGCGAGTGAATAAATTCGCTAAACACATTTTTCAGGACCGTCTACCAAGTCATCATTTATTAGAGACAAATTTACCTTGTATTTCTACGGTAGCAAAGGACGAACCACTTCAAACATTGCTTAGGTAAAAAAAGGACTGCTAGCCTACAAATAATTGCCACAAGCACTAAGTTTTCTAGGTTCATTTATTTTTTAAAGTAACATTAACATTACTTAGTCGTTTATTAAAACAAAACAAATCAAGACATATTATCGAAAATACCAAAAGTAGAAAACAAAATATTAATAGAAATTAAAACCCTAGTGAAAAAATCGTAAATGTGAACAAGCTGGCGTCTTTTACCCATGACGTCAAGAACCCATGACATTAGCTGATGGGTCACGGGTAAAAAAATTCGGGGTGGGCATTCGTAAGTGAGAACAGGCTGTTAGACGGTTGTTTCTTGTGAGATTTGCTTTTGGTTCGTTACAGCTCCGCTGATGAGATTGTGATGCCCTGGGACTAATTTTATTTTTCAAAGAAGTTAATAAATTAAAAATAATAAAAATTATTCAAAAGCAAAATTTATCTAAGTTTATAAAAGGAAAAGTCGGATTAAGATCTATTTTATTTAAAAATAAATTAATATATAAATAAATAAATCGGATGTCTTGAAAAATAATACATGTATTTACCTTAAAATTCAACAATAGAAAAAAAAGATTTATTAAATTTAAAATATTAAAGTTAAATTATTTTTCTTTACCTAAGACCAAACTTTTCTAAGTCAGAGGTGTGCAAATTTTATCATAGTCGCGGACTTCTTGTTTCGACTCAAAACTAAATTCGAATAAAATACAAAATAAAGAATCTAAATCGAAACCACGAGATATGTGACGTATTTTGTTCTGGAATGCTGAAAAATAAGTAGGCCACGAGGGCTGTCCACTATTTCAACATATAGAGACTCGATCATGCGACTTTTTTCTTGGAAAAGTAGGCCGAGAAAGGAATGTCGGTTTGCTGACGTCGGATCACGAGGTTGAGGTAAAAAACCTACATCACGCGACTTTTTCGTGGAAAACAAGTAGATTCGAAAAGTCCCGATTTCTGCCAAGACGTCACGGCACGCTATGAAAAGGAGCAGTGAAGAACAAGAGTTAAGAACGGTTAGTTGAAAGAGTTGAAACAGTTAGTTAAAGAGTTAGTTCAAATAGTACATCGACAGTGTCAGTAGAGTGTTTCGCAGTACGGTGAAAAATATTTTAAATACGGTTTTAAATATAATTCTCACAGTAACATTTTCGGGTGTGTTTTGTAGTCCAATAGATAGTTCATGCAGAGTTTAAAAATGGGTTAAACTAAACTTTTAGCTCGCCCTGCGTTGCCGCGACGTGTGGGTAAGAGGAATGCGGACTACAAACTTTAGTAACTAGTAGGAAAGTGAGCGTTTTGTTATTTTTAATTCTGTTAAAGATAAAATAGAAGAAACTTTATAGTTGCTCCCTAATTAAGTTAAATTATCATTGATATATTTTTGTAAACTAGTGCCACTCGTACATAATTTTAATAAAACTTAATCTAAATAGGCTATCAGTGTTTTAATGGTAAGAAAAGAGTATATAAAGAAGTTCAAAGCAGTAGTAAGTACTCTAGGACTTCGTCCCGCTCTCCCTTATTAACTGAAGGCGCTCTAGCTCCTCGGGAAGGTGAAAAAACTATATGAAAAAAGAGATAAAAGAGGGGCTAGGTGTTACAAGATCATTACGTGATCGAAATGAGTGTAAAGAGAGAACAAGAGGAAGCAAGAAGTAAACAAACCTTTATCTTTTTTCCTTTAATTGACCTAATGATGAAAAAAGGGGGTAAGTTATTAAGGTATTAAAACATTTGTATCAACTTAACCAAAAAATGATTTTGAAACGTCTTTAATGCATGTATTTGAAATCACAAATTCCTAATTACAAAGTGTAAATCAAATATACTCATATATCGATGTAATTTTATGTTTATACTCATCAAAATAATCACTTCATACAGAATCTGATTTCAGAATGTATGGACTTTAATGAAAAACGAGTTAATTACGGCATAACGGCTTTTAATCAACTATCAAACCGTGTTATTCCTGGTAAAACTGACGCTAATGAAAAAGCTTGTTTGCATAAGATAAAAATACTTTATTTCTCTGGTTTTTATTTAACTTAATAAAATAATTGTAAACGTGCTAATTATAAAATATGCATACACGTTGATTTAAACTTTTATTATGAGATGTTTGGTGTAGAATAGGTGTGGTTGGTTTTAATAGACATGTTCGACGTCAAAAGATAAGTATGTAAATAATAGAATAAAAATGTTTTATTCGTTAACGAATTTTTTTCCATTGCCCACTTTTATTAAGATTAAGTAATTATAATAAGAGACTGTACTAAATCCTACTATATCATATTACAACATATATTATGATGAAGTTACCAGAATTTTTTGTAAAGAAAACGGGATAAATGGACTTGGAAAGAAAATATTGCCAGGGTATATATTCATCATAAATGCAAATTAATAATTGGTTATTGTTTATTGTGTACAGCGTAAATAATACACAAAATAAAAACAAACACTTTAATATGATACAAAAAGAAATAGTTATTTTTACTAACAAATATTGGACTAACAGAAACTTCAGGTTTTTTTATGTATTTTTCTGAAGAACAAATTTGTTTTAATACAGATGGTGACGATTTTAAATAAGAATAAAATTCTAGACTGACGTTTACTTTTAAAATTATAATAGCGTTGAGCACTGTTGTCTGCAACTGCGTCTTTTCAGCAGTCCATATTTTGTTTGAAGTTTGTAGACAATGTTGAAGATTGAACGTTGGAAACCCGGTACGGACCCGGTATCAGCGACAAAACCAAAGCCTACGAGAAAATTAAGATCAAACTTGCCAAGCAGGAAGATCACTCTTCATTTTTGCTACAAGAGGTGATATCAGAAAAGTACAGTATGGCAAGCGAAAGCAAGTTGTCGACGGGAGGGGGGGAGACACTAGCAACATTCCCATTTCTAGTGTAAAAGGCAGGATCGGATCTATTTCTTTGAATTAAAGTTGACAGGGGGGAAGATGCGAGCAGCATACACATTCCTAGTATAAGAGATAGAATCAGGTCTATTTTCCTGAACTCAAAGCTTTTGGGAAGGAGAGGGGCAATCGCAAGCATCCGCATTCCTATACTCTATTCAAAAACTAGAGAGAGTAATAAAACTGTTACCGAAACCTCTAACGTACCTGCTCCAGTGCCACAGGAGTGGTGGATATATGAGAGAAGGAAAGAGGAGGAGGAGGAGGAGGAGTAAGAAGAGTAAATCATCAACACTTTTCATCCTCCTCCTCCTCTTTTCTTCTCTCATTATACTTTTCAAATCTCTCATTATACTTATTAAAAAACCTCGTATCATCAACACTTTTCATCCTCCTCCTCTTTTGTTCTCTCATTATACTTTTCAAAAAGCCTCGTATACATCACCTTGAGTTTAATCTTAAAGTTAACAACATGGCTAACCTTTCATCGAATCCGATCATAGTAGGAGATCTAACCTTATGTTTGACCTTGAGGTGGATAACCTTATTTGACCATGAAGTCGATATAAAGTCCTACCACCAATGAATTTTCACTTCAGTAAATTTATAAAATAGATACGTGGAGCAACAAAAGATGATAAATTAAATACCAACAAATAATAAGTAAATAATAAGTAAATAATTTTATATTTAATAGTAAATATTACAAAGTAAATATTAAAAAATTCATTCAAAAATTTATGGATAATAATATTGAAGAAGAAGATCCAGATCTAGATGAATTAATTGGAGTATTGGATTACAATACACATCTTAACGAAGAAAAATTTCAGAAGAACTTCAGAAATTGTTTAAACTACGATATAAATAATTTCGAACAAATTGAAGCTGACTCTGGTGACTCCGATATTGAAGAAGATAATGAAGAAGACAGTGCTAGTGCTAAATTTTGTTTAGTGAAACATAAGTACACTGATCCCAAAGAAGTTGTGTTCTGTATTACTCAGAGTTATATCGTAGTGTTTGTAGTGACGGAAAATCAAGAAAAAACTCTTTGTCACGCATGCTATCAAATTATACAATTTTATCAAAGGGCAGGGGCTCATAGACATGTAAATACTCATAATAAGAGAAAATTAAAACGCTTAAGCAATGATTTACATTGCGATATGTGTTCAAGACAGTTGTATCAAATTATTACCCCCAAAGTTTGTTTAATTTGCAATAGTAGTGTTAAAAATATTGATTTAGATTGGGACGCAAATGTTCCAGTGGTGCCAATATAATGCCTGGTAAAAAACCAATATATAAAAACGGTAGGAAGTCGCGAAGGGTAAAAAAAAAAGTTGTTAATGAAATAATTGAAAATAAAACCGAAGAATGTCCTATATGTCTTGAAGATATATTATCTAATAAAATGATATCACCAGAACCTTGTAATCACAGATTTTGCATCCCTTGTTTAGGAATGTGGATGTTAATTAATAAAACATGTCCAATCTGTCGCAATGAACTATGTGTAATTAAATGTGAAAATGAAGAAACTGTAGTCCTAGAATATTTAGATTAGAATGTATTATTTAATATTTATGTATTGCAAACCACTTCATAAATGTGAAAATGAAGAAATTATAATCCTAGAATATTTATTTTAAAATGTATTATTATTTAATTTTTATTATTTTAAAATTATTATTGTTTGTATTTAATTTATCCATTTATTCTTATCTTATTGGAATAAAGAATTGAACAATTTCGAAAAAAAATGTTTTATTTATAAGAATAACGAACAAACATAACAACTAAATACAAGAGTTTTGATTATTCATAATAGATTGAAAAAATATTTTAAATTAACCACCCTGTTCAAAAATTCTTAATCCTTTCTTATTTTAGAGAGTTTTAAATCTAAAATTAATAAGTTTATAAATATGAAAGAAAAATATTATAGGAAATTTAGGTACAGTTATCTTCATACTCCTTTATAATTAGATCAATTAAATAAAATTTACATTACCTTAAATCGTCTCCGTTACTATTCACTATCACTTAAACACTTTAACTTAACCTAAAAATAGTTTCACTTAACACTGTCCCTAAACTTGGTCTATTGTTTGTATCTGTCAACTGAAAAAAAAAATCAATTAGTATTTTGATATTAGGAAGACTAATAATAAATTTAATATAAGCTACTTACTTTGTAGTGGAATCGACTTCGTCACACTGGACTGGCGGATTTATCTGAGGTTCCACTTGAGGATCCTCATTTTCCTCTGGATTTGTCGAGGAGGTTATGGTTGGTACTTGTACCGGAGGAGGAACGTTGACTCTCCTTCTTATTACAAGTCTATTACCATCCATAACCTGAATTTCATAATTTCTGTTCCTGAACATATTGATAATTAAATTAAATAATAAAAATTAAAATTTAGGAAGACAGCACTGGTGATGAACCAAAAATGAAAAAGTCACCTCGCAAAACAGTCATTTTATGAAAGTAGGTCAAGGTAAAATTTCGATTTTTAAATCGCGGAGAGGGCCCCTCATACCGCCCCTATACTCCTCCTATACCCCCCCCGCCCCCGCCCCGCCCCCCCGAAGGGGGAGGGGCGGGGGGGGGGGGGCGGCGCGCGGCCTTCGGCCGCGCGCACTGCCTTCCAGGGAGCGGGGGGCCTTCGGCCCCCCGCCCCCTGGACCCCTCCCCAGTCGAGATGCCCCGAAAAAACCTTGTGTTTTTTATAGGCCCGCAAACCTCTCGAGTTTTTATAGTTACAGCACATTTTAGGACGTCTCACTGAGAGTTATAGGGGACCCTAAGGTAAGATGCTCCGAAGAGAATTTTGTGTTTTATACGCCCGCAAACCTCTCGAGTTTTTATAATTACAGCACATTTTAGGACGTCTCACTGAGACTTATAGGGGACGTAACTCCCTAAGCAGCTCAGCAGAGGGACTCAGCTGGGGGGCTCAGCGGGGGGAAGGGAGGAAAGGGGAAGGAGGCTTTGCGGGGGAAGGGGGCGGGGAAAAAATTTTGCGGGGGAAGGGGGGAGGGGGAAGGGGGGCTCCGCGGGGTGTGACGCGCAGAATTGAGGTCATTGACCTTTATTGAGGTCACTATACGTACGAGGACAAACCGTGGCCTGCTTTCATATAAAACGGTCGAGGATCAGTTTATAGCAAGCTTAAGTCGAGTTTACCACGCTTTAAATTTAAAGTCTCCAATTTTAGTTTCTTTTAGTTTGTTTTAGTGTGTTTTAGTTTGTTGCTGTCAAGTGTACTCAAATTTTAAAGGTATGTCTTTTCCTTTTGCCTCAACTTCCACTGAACAGTTAGGAGTGGTGAACAAAATTAATATAATTTCAAATATAATAATTCAGCCTGCTTTTTTGAATAATGAAAATGAAAGTGACAACCAAAATTTAAGTCAGAGAACCCAAAATTTTAACGCGATGATTAATACGATGCAAGAAAAAAATTTAGAAAACAAATTACTCCAAAGTTGTTCAGAAACGAACATAAAATTTTTAGAAAATTTGGAATATTTGCCTGAACTAGAGAATATTTCGGAGACAGATTTTGACTTTCAAAATTCAATTTTATCACAAAATTTAGATTTTAATAATATTTTAACGCCGGAAACCCCAAATTTTTTAACTCAAGATTTAGATGTAACAACGGACACTCCCATTACAAATACTCCCGACATATTAACTCAAGATTTAGATAATATCGACAATTTTAAAAAGCTAATGGGGATTCCCAAAATTAATAAAAATTTAACAAATTATCAGAGTAAAAGTGACAGTGACAGTGACAATGATTCGAGTTCAAATAAATCACAAAATTTTTTTGGAATGTTGAAAACTAGAAATTTTGAAAGTGAAAACAATTCTGGAGGAATACCGGGTAATTCTTCATTTTCTCCTCTATCTCTGTTCAAAATTTCAACTAATCAAAAAAAAAAAAAAATTTCGGAATCGACTAGTAGTGGAAATATGGGGGTTGATGTTTTGGGGGAGGAGGATGGTTCACGGGATAGTTACAAAATTTCAGATTGTAGTGAAGATTTGGGAGCATCGTTTACTAGTGGTGGTGGTTCCCAAGAAATTCTTCCAATAATAAGTGAACCATCTGAAAAAAATGAAAATTTTAGTCAAAATTCAATTCCGTGCGGCCAAAATACCTACTGTGAATTAAATTTTCCAAATTCTCCAATAATTTTTGAAAACTCGCCACCAGATTTCGATGAAATTTTAAATTCTGTTTCTACACAAACAGAGACAGTTCAAAATTCTGTTTTAACACAAACGGAAGTGTCAATCCCCTTCGAAAACGATTATCCGAAACTAAGCTTTCATTCAAAATCAAATTTCAAAATTAAAAATAAACATTTGTCTTATCAAAGATCATTAGGATTTGTTTTGGATTCTATTTTAAATTGCGATCCTAATAAAACAGCTGAGGAGAAAAGGAAGATGTGGGAAAGGGCGATAGAACTTTATAAAGCTACTCTTAGCTTTTTCCATCCCATTCCTTAACTCCCCTCCTACTTCTTTTCCACCATTTAAATTCATACCTGACCGTGTCACCTTCAGTGTGTTAAAATCGACTTGGGCTTCACAATAAGAGATTCGTTTTAGAAAAATGGATTTTAAATGTGAAGAGTGCTTCAAAATTTTTACTCGAAAAGACAATTTGAATCGCCACAAGAAGATAATTCACTCTAACAATGGCCCCCAGTTAGAACAGAAGAAGAAAAGCTGTAAGTTTAATTTTAAATAGAAATTTTGTTTCAATTTAATAATTAGTTATTAATTTGATGAATTAGAGGCAAATTTAATAAAGAAGTTATTAAATTTTAGGTGAAAGAAGATATTGTCAATTCTGCAAAATATTTATAAAAAAGTCATTATGGTTCTGTCATTTGAGAACAAATAAACACAAAACCAATTCAATGGTGGTTAGGGATGAAAATGTGTCTGTAATAAAATCGGCATTTAAGGAAAGAATCATTTCATATAAAATATCATCGACTCAATACCAAATCAACATTTATGATTTTTTCTCCGAAATACAACAAAAAATAATTGAGGTAATCAATTATGAAATCCAAAGACACACCTGCATCAAACTCAACATGGAGTTATTTGGTCTTTACTTAAATCCTTCCAATGAAAGTCATGAAGTTAAGTCTTTCAATACCCCATTTCGGATTTTATGTAATAGTTCAGAATTAACGCAAGAACTAGAAGATATTATTAAAATTATTGACCGGAAAGCTGATGAACTGGCAGAAAAAGATTCGGGTAAATTATTTTTTATTAAATATTTAGTAACTAAACTTAAACCAAAAATAAATTTGTTGTTAATTATTCTTCTTTAATTTCAGGATGGATTTTAATAAAAATATTACACGTTGAGCTTAACATCAACAAGTACAACCCCTTAAAAGCTTCTTCATATATACCGCTACCGTCAGAGATCAAGTTGAAAAATGCTGTAGTCAACGTTCAAAACAATGATGAATGTTGTTTCGCCTGGTCTGTGGTTGCAGCTCTTCATTCACCTAACGGACCAATTGAAAAGGTGGAGTCGTATCCACATTTCACCACTATTTTAAACTTTAAAGGTATCAATTTTCCTTTAACTTTAAAAGACATAAGTAAATTTGAAAATTTAAACAATATTTCGGTTAATGTTTATGGATTAGAAAAAATCAAGAATAATTTAAAAACTCAATTCGAAATTATAGGACCTTTACATTATACAAAAAATAAGCGAGAACGTCACCTTAATTTATTATTAATTGGAGATGATAATGGAAATTTCCATTACTGTTATATTTCGGATTTATCTAGATTAATTTCAAAACAATTATCTAAACATCATGGGAAAAAATTTTTATGCGACGGTTGTTTACAATATTTTACTACTGAAGAATTATTAGTCAGGCATAACACATATGATTGCGATTTTGTAAGAATAAATCTACCTTCAACTGAAACCAAAATAGATAGATTTGGAAATATTATTCCCGAAAATATTTTAAAATTTCAGAATATACAGAAACAAATTGAAGTTCCATTTGTTATATATGCAGATTTTGAATGCATTCTTAAGCCTTTAAATAATGAAATTAATGATGTAGATCCAAGTTCTCCATATACTGAAAAAAAATGTCAACATATTCCATATTCGTTTGCTTATTATATAAAGTGTTCATTTGATGATTCAATTTCCAAATTTCAAAATTATATGGGTCCCAATTGTGCACAAATTTTTATAACTTACTTAGAAAGAGACGTTCTTAATATTTACAATAAATATATGAAAAAGTTAATACCAATGAAAAAATTAAATGTGTTGGAACAATTACATTTTGAATATACGAATGATTGTCATATATGTGATAAACCTATAATTTCGGATAAGGTTGCTGATCATTGTCATTTAACAGGTTCCTATAGAGGTCCGTCACACTCTATATGCAACTTAAATTATAAATTATCTAATTCCATTCCAGTAGTTTTACACAATTTGCGTAATTATGATTCTCATCTGTTTATAAAAAATTTATGTCCAAATCATGAACAATTATTTGTCATAGCCCAGAATAAAGAGAAATACATTTCATTTCAAAAATCTATTGAAGTAGATCAATATTTAGATAAAAAGACTGGTTTCACCAAGTCAAAATTTCTATATCTTAAGTTTATTGATTCATTTCAGTTCCTACCATATTCTTTGTCAAATTTAGCTTCCATCCTTAATGATGAACAATGCAAAGAAGTGTTCAAATATTTTAATGAAAAGGAAAAATTTAAGTATATCCGTCAAAAAGGCGTTTTCCCTTATAAATATATTGATAATATCGACAAATTAAATGAAACGGAGTTACCCAATAAAAAAAATTTTTATAATGACCTCACGGATGAACACATTACTGATGAAGAATATGAGAGGGCTAAAAATGTTTGGAATTTATTTGAATGTAAAACAATCGGTGAATATTCCGATTTATATCTTAAATCTGATGTATTACTTTTGGCAGATGTTTTTCAAAATTTTAGAAAAACGTGTATGGAAACTTACAAACTTGATCCTGCACATTATTATACTTTTCCAGGTTTAAGTTTTGACGCTTGTTTAAGATATACTGGAGTCGAATTGGAGTTAATAACAGACCCAGATATGTTACATTTTTTTAAAGGTAGTGTAAGAGGAGGAATCAGTACCTGTGTATGTAGGAAATCTATAGCAAACAATTTATTTCTTTCAAATTATGATCCATTACAACCATCTAAATATATTATGTATTTTGATGCAACTAATCTTTACGGATATGCGATGTCTCAATATCTGCCCGAAAAAGATTTTGTTTGGTTATCAAATCAACAAATTCAAAATTTAGATATAATGAATATATCTGAGACTAATGACAAGGGTTATGTGCTAGAGGTTGATTTAGAATATCCTGAAAATTTACACAATTTACATAATGAATTTCCATTCTGTCCAGAAAATTATAAGCCTCAAAATTCTAAAACTTTTAAATTAATTCCAAATTTAAAAAATAAAGAAAAATATGTAATTCACTATACTTTATTAAAACAATGTATTCAATATGGAATTAAACTAACTAAAATTCATCGGGTTGTAGAGTTTACACAATCTCAATGGTTAAAAAAATTTATTGATCTAAATACAAATTTAAGAAATCAATCTAAAAATCAATTTCAGAAAAATTCTTATAAATTGGCAAATAATAGCATCTACGGAAAAACAATGGAAAATGTGGATAAAAGGACAGATATACGATTGGTTACACAATGGGCAAAAAATCATAGAAAAGATGGGGCAGAAAATTTAATTGCTAAACCATCCTTTAAAGATGTAACAATATTTTCAGAGAATTTAGTAGCTGTGCAAATGCGTAAAGTGTTAGTGCAATATGATAAACCTGTCTATGTAGGCTTTAGTATTTTAGATATATCAAAAACGGTGATGTATGACTTTTTTTATGGGTTTTTAAAACCTTTATATAAGAATAATATTAAACTTCTGTACACAGATACAGATTCCTTTATTTTGGAAATTGAGACAAGTAATGTTTATGAAGACATTAGGGTTAATATTGATAAATTCGATACTTCAAATTATGATGTTAATAATATTCATGAAATACCAATAACTGAATCTGTTGTTGGAAAGTTTAAGGATGAATATGCTGGTGAACCAATAGAAAGCTTTTATGGCACAGGGGCCAAAGCTTATTGTGTTAAGTCAGAAAATGGGTTGCTTAAAAAAGCTAAGGGGATAAAGAAAAGTAGCATTAAAAAACAATTAAAATTAACACATTATAAAGATGTTGTAGAACAAAATTCAAAAGCTTTCTGTACAATGTATTTGTTTAGATCTCGACTTCACAATATTTATACAGAATTAGTTAACAAATTAGCTCTCACTTCTAATGATGATAAAAGATTTAAAATTCCCAATAGTTATGATACATTAGCGTGGGGTCACCAAGATATTCCATTTTTTCAGTGGTTAATAGACCATGAAAATGAATTATAAAAAATTCTTTTAAGATTAAAAGTTTTACTCTTCAAGGCTAAATTTGAAGTATTTAAGAACATGGTAAATTTTAAAATTATATCAGTATAAAATATACCACCGTCTAGAATAAATATGTGTTTAGAATCTTTTGAAAAAGAAATTGATAACAAATTATATAGAACATATGAAAAAAGACTTTCCTCATTTAAATTCTGGAATGGAAAATTAAATCCTAAAGTGTTAGCCCAATCAGGGTTTTATTATTTAGCTATTCATGATGTTTGTAAATGTTTTTACTGTGGTGCAGAAATATTTGCCTGGAAAATTGATGATTGTCCAATTGAGGAACATTATCGTCACTGGAAGAACTGTGACTTAATCGAGTGTTTGTGGTTAGGTGAAAAAAATAAAAAATGTGAACCTGTTGTCCTTAAAGTGAAAGAAAATATGTCAACATCTTTCATTTTTTTATTAGTTTTAATAACTATGTTTGTATCTCTAATTTGTAAACAAATTATTTAATGTCCTTAAAGTGAAAGAAAATATGTCAACATCTTTCATTTTTTAATAGTTTTAATAACCATGTTTGTATCTCTAATTTGTAAACAAATTATTTAATATTTTGAAAAAAAAAATGTCTATATATTGTAGAAAATTAATTAAAACTGTTCAGTCTTATTTCAATCTCTTATTGTTTTGTTAATAGACATTTAAAATTGAAAAGTGTTTTAATGGCATCCCTTATCAACTACATTGTTTTACATTCAATTTTAAATAATACTTTATATGTACTTTATCCTCCAAGGGTTTTACATGGAATGGTGTGTTTTGAAAACGAAACCTCTACTATTAAACCTGAAATATGTAATTATATGAAAGCTATGAATATTAATAATTATTCAACTGCTTTCGCATATAATATGAATAATAGTCAATCTAATAGTAATTTTTTCAAAATTTACTTTCATTATCCAAATAATACAATTTTTGACACTAACTGGATTGAAAAAAATAAAAAACCATTTACGATTTCTAGCTGTGATCATATTAAAAATGATGAGGAAGGTAAAAACTGTTTAATTCTATTTATCTTCAATATAATTTTATCAATAGGTAGTTTTTCACTTTTGTCGTTCTTGACAATTTTGTTTTATCAAGATAGGTCATAAAAATTTAATAAACTTGCTTGACCTTGAAATTTATAGAGGAGTGGGGTGGATAAGATATATTCAGACTCAGTATTTTAGTTTTCAGTTAGCATCAAGACATCATGTTTAATAGTAGCAATTTTAATGGATATAAATCCAGTTCTAGTGAAACCAATGATAAAATTAGTCAGTGTAATGAAAAATTATTAAATTCAAAAATCTACTATCTTAACAATTCCTTATCAAAATTTGTTTGTGTTGGAATTGGTATAAATGATTTTACACCAAAAGTTCTAATTGGAGGTCGAAATGGATTTCACATTTACTTGAATGAAGAAGAATGGAAAGAACTTCAAAAAAATCAAGGAGTGTTGGTGAATTATTTTTATTCTGCTCAAGCATATGCATACCCACTAAAAATTGAAAAAATCACAGTGTTTTTTGAAAAAATAAATCATTCTCCTGTTATCAGAATTCAAAAGGATGAACATTATGTGATTCTGGGAAAAGAATCAATAGATAAATTAGTTGAAATCGATGAACTTGTTGACTACAGAATTCATATAATTAAAAAGCAAGAATTTTCCAAATATTTTAATTTGTTTCATCACTATAATTATCAGTCAGGAGATGTGTTGTCTCATATTTATAGTGTTTTGGATCCATGTCAGAATTTAAACAGTGAAAATGTCGGAACTGTTTTAGAAATGTTATCTCTACATAAACAGGAATTAGAAAACAAGTTAAGAAAATCCGGTGCATTACAATAGAAATATGAAGAAATCAGTGACAATCAGTGAGAACAATAATAAAGTTTATATATTAGTGACATGGGACTTTGCATTTAGACAAGCTCGAAAAAGTGAATATCAGAAATTTTATCTTGACAGACTAAGATTTGAAAAACGAGTTGAACAATGTGAAAGTATTCTTAAAAGTATTTTTGATGTAGATCATAGAAAAAAAATATATATTGAAAGATTTAATGTAAAAATATAAATTTATATTGTTAATCTCAGTTGTAAACATCTTAAAAATTATATTGTTAGTATTTGTTGTAAAAAGGATTATCGTAAATAAAAAATATGTTATATAAATAGGTCTTTTATTTAAAAATTTGATATACAATATTACTTAAAATTAATTACAATACATCTTTTTTAAGAATCCATGAATTATGTGATTTATCGAATCCTAACCATTTAACAAAAACTTGGTTCCCTTTCTTCCTTAAAATTTTTTCAACCAAAAACACATCTGGATGTTTAACTTTTTGTAACTCTTCTTGGTAGAAACCTCCTTCAATATATTCATTTTTACTATCTTTTAATAAATAGGTGGGTGGATTTGTTAACTGAACCTTTCTAATTTGAAAAATTTCAGTTGACCAATTTGGAGTATATCCTTTTTCAAAAGCTTCTCTTTGTTTGGAAATTCTAACAAAATCATTTTCTTTAAATTTAGTGCGCTTTAAATCAAATGTTTTTTTAAAAGTAAAAGAATTTTGCAGTATAGTTTTCTCATTTTTTTTATTAACCTCAACAGGTCTATATCCGGTAGTTCTATGAATACTATTATTATATTTTTCAATAATAGTGGGTAAAATAGAGTACCATTGGTAATTCCCTCTATTACTAAAATATTTCCACATTATATTTTTTAAAGTTCGATTTACGCGTTCTACAATACTCGCTTTGAGATTAGAGTAAGTATTATAATGATTAATTTTGTAATAATTCATAAGATCTTTAAAATCTTTATTGAAAAATTCTTTTCCTAAATCTGTCTGCAAATTTTGCGGTTTACTTGTTTTTTCTAAAATTTTTTTCATAGCTTCAGTTACATCTTTTCCTTTTTTACTTTTAAGTGGTTGAGTCCAAACATACTTTGAGAATGCATTTATCACCACCAAAATATATCTATAACCTTTATTAAATTTGGAATAGGGTTGCATCTCTACCAAATCAGCTTGCCATAAGTCATTAAGGCTTTTAACAATAGTTCGTCTTCTTCTATATCTTCTTCTTGCCGGTTTATGTAATTCATCTACAACTGTTTCTTTAATATTTTTACTCATAGTACTAGAATAAAATTTCTTAATACCTTCTTTAAATAACTTATTTTATTTGTTTGTTATCTTTTTTTAGCAAATCTTCGATTTTATATTCCAAAGTTTTAAAAGATGCATTATTCGAATCTTTGACTTTTTTGATTTCATCTTCGATTTTATATTCCAAATTTTTAAAAGATGCATTATTCGAATCTTTGACTTTTTTGATTTCATCTTCAATGTTGGTAATTCTTACATTAATTTTAGTTTCAAAAACAACAAGTGATTTTATACTTTCGTTTCTCATTTCTCTTACTGTTGCGTTTAATTCTTCTCTAGCATATGCCATTGTGTCATTAAACTCTTTTCTAGAAACTTCGGCTGCTCTTTGAACTAATTCGTTTAGTGATTTTATTTCTTTTACCAATTTATTTTCTAGATTTTTTATATCTTTTCCTAATTGAAATTCTACATTTGTTAAATTTAATTTTATTTCTACCAATTTTTTTTCTATTTTCTTTATATCTAAAATCGCTTTTTCAATTTCAATTCTTACATCGTTCAAAGATTTTTCATAATCATTTAACTTTGTTGAAATTTCTTCAATTTTTGAACTGTGTTGTGCAAGTCCTTTTTTTAAATCATGGATAGAGGTGTTAATCATAGCTTGTATTAGTTCTGCTAAAGATTCTAATTCTTTTTCTAATCTTTTATTCAACATCTTTTGAAAATATTCATCGTCAACAGTGGTTTTTAATTCTGTTTTTAGATTGTTTAATTGTGAGATTATCTCCATGATTTGTTCACTATTTTTTAAAATTTCATTTTTAAATTTATTTTCAATTTTTTCATCTACATTTTGTAAATCTGTGTTTAATTTCTTTTCCAAATTTTTCAAGTTTAATAGAATTATTTCAGCATTATTTTCAATTGAATTAATTTTCTGATTTATTTCATTAATATTATCGCTATCTTTTTTATGGATTATAAAGTGTGTATTCATAGCTCTCTCTATTTGTTGTGTGTTTTTATTCATACCATCATGAACGTTTTGAAAATTACCTATTTCTTCAGAAACCCTATTATTAAGTTTGTTCGTAAATTCTTGGAACTTTGATACCATATCTTTTATAATAATTTGTTTAACATTTTCTATTGCAGAAGTATCATTTATTTTTGATTTAACCAATGTTATTTCATTTTTTATGTTATTTTCAAAACTCTTTACTTCATCATATTTCTGTTTTATTGTTTTAAAATCATCTTCACACTTCGATGTTTTTTGAGAAAAACTTTTTAATAGTTCATCATTGTCTTTGACAATATTTTTTATATTTAATATCCTGTTATCATAGTTTGACACATTTTCTTCAAATAACTTAATTTTTTTCGAAATAGATTCCACATTTTCATCATTTTCACTAACTCTCTTTTTTAAATTTACAATATCATTTTTTAACACAGGTTCAAATCTTTGAACAATATCATCACTTTTAAAATTTTTTAATATTTCATTTTCAACATTGGCTAGTATTTTATTTTCTATTGTAGGTATATCTACTGTATACTTTTTAGAAATATGACGTCCAAATTTATCAATGGTCATTTTAACAATGTTATGTAACAATATTTACTACTTTCTTTTATACAATTATATTGGCTTCTTTCAATTCTTCAATAATAGAAATAATTTCGTTGTTATGTCCTGTATTCCCAGCCATCATAGATGCTACCAACAGTCGAAGTCTATCAACAAGTTCATTTACGTTATCCCAATATACGTAATCGGTATAAGGTTTATTAACTTTTAAAGTTATTCCGGATCCTGTTCTTTTCGAAGATATTCGAGTTTCCCTGTATGGAGCTTTTCGTCTGTCAAAAAATCCTTGAACTATATTATGCGTTTCGGGATTTATGGTTTTAGTTTTTGTAATTCCTTTATTTTGTAAATAAGGCCCTATTATAGAAATATATTTTTGTGATCCATTTCCCTGTACCTGCTCATTTGGATCATAATTTCTACGGTATGCATTGGTTCTCTTTAAAATATCCATATAATTTTCCAAATCTTGTTTTTTATAACCTACTGGTTCCTTTTTAAATAATAATTCATATAAACCTGGTGTACCTGTATAAGTTATACCTTCAACTTTTATGTTTTTACCGATAATTTCTATAGGTCTTTGTGTTAAACCCAAAAAGAATTTCTCAGTTTCAAAATCATGTACTATTCCATAGAGGTGATCAAACTTATGTTCCACATCTTTTACCCCTCCGTCAATATATTGACGAGGTAATTCATGAAATCCTGATAAATATTCTTGATATAAAGGTGTACTGACAAATGTTTGAATTGTTTGGCGTGTTTGTTCTAATATATCCGAAAGATTTCCTACCGTAGATTGTGAAATTGAAGAAGGGGTGGTTTCTGCTATGACACTTGTTTGTTGTAAAGATGGCATCTGACTATGTGAAGCTATACTGGTTTCCCAATCAATAATTGTTGGTATTTCTGTAGGAAGAATTGGAGTTTTCCCTGTCTTTCTTTTTTCTGGTGTTGATGTTCCATACTGTAGTTTTTTTCTTGGTGTTAGTGTTGGAAACAATCTTTTTTCTGGTGTTTCATAATTTTTTTTAATGGGTGTTTGTAGCTCTTCCTTTACCTCAGCCGATTCAATTTTACCAATTGTTGAAATTAATTGTTGTAGGGGTTGAGTTATTGGTTTATAGGTTTCCTCCAATTTGGATTGTGCTTCAAATTCAGCATTTTTTAAACTTTGATATTTTTGTTTAACAGCTTTCCTTGACTTAACAAGCTCTCTTGCTAAGCGTTCATTCATGATTAGTTAAATTTTTCACAAAACTTTTATTTTTATAAGAAAATATATGAATCAAATCCTTTTCGATATCGACCGGATTTTAAATTCGAATCCTTGTCTATTACCAAAAATCCAAATTTATCTTTCCAACACATCAAACATAACTCATTAAATTGATTAAATGACATATCAACATTAACATGATCATCATAAATATGTTTTAAGTTCGTTTTGTCTTGTTGAAATATAACAATCAAATTCGCATTGTCACGAATTAATTGTTTTGGAATCGAAGAATACGTTTGACACAAATAAAAACAATCAGTATTTTTATGTCTTCCGAAACAAAAATAATCTTTTACAACATTCTGATTGCAACACACTATATCATCAAATATAATTATGGAATTTGGTTTTATTTCTTGTGGAGAAACAATATTTTCTTCATTTTCGGATTCATAATATCCAATTTCTCTCAATGGTTTAAAAAGTAATCTCAAATATTCATATTTTGGTTGATATAGAGACTTTGAATAAATATATAAATTTTCAAACCGTAAACCATTGGGATCTTCAATTAAACTTATAATGATATTAGTTTTACCACACCCTGATGGACCAATAATTAACCCCCTTTTACTAGAGCCTTCAAACAATTTTCCATGTTTTCTAAAATTATTTCTTGAAGTCTCATGGTCTTTAATAATAATTGAATAAGGTTGTTTGACAATTTTCATATATAAGAGGATGTATAAAGGGTAAGTTCTAATTTAAAACTAGTCAGTTTGTTCCAAGATTTCAATTATATAATGCCAATCTCATATAAGCAACAATCCATTTATAAAAGAAGAGTCAGAAAAAGAGGTAGTGGTTTAATTAATACTCTAATAAATAAGTTACCTTTTGAATTACATCTACCTGGGTATAATTTTTGTGGACCTGGAACCAAACTAGAAAAGAGACTAGCTAGAGGCGATAAAGGCATAAACTTATTGGATGAAGCTTGTAAAGAGCATGATATTGCCTATGCACAATCAAATGATATAAAAAGCCGACACGCTGCTGATAAATTATTAGGTGACAAAGCTGCCGAAAGGTTCAGAGCAAAAGACGCCACTTTTGGAGAAAAAACTGCTGCACTTGGAATAAGAGGTGCAATGAAAATTAAAAGAAAATTTGGTATGGGATTAAAAAAAAGAAGGAAAAACAGAAGTCGAAAAACTCGTCTAGGACGAGGAATAACTTTATCTCAAGCTATTTCAAAAGCAAGACAAGCACTAAACGGAAAACAATTTAAAAGTTTGACTGATATTATTCAAACCGCACTTAGATCTATCGGAGATAGTAGAATATTATCACCAAAAAATAGAATCATACCAATTCCAAAAACTGGTGGATTTCTACCTCTTATTCCTTTATTTGCTGGTTTGTCCGCTTTAGGTGCTCTTGGAGGAGGAGCAGCAGGTATTGCGAAAGCTGTCAACGATGCAAAAGCTGCTAAAGAAAAATTAGAAGAGTCCAAAAGACATAATAAAATGATGGAATCTATAGCAGTAGGAAAACAAGGAAGTGGTCTTTATTTAAAACCATATAAAACTGGATGTGGATTATATCTGAAACCTTATTCAAAAAACTGTTAAAACAAATACCTCGAAAACCACTTACAAATTATGATTTAAGTAAATATATTAATCTACTTAAAATTCCCAACTTTCGAGGTATATTCATGAGAGATAAATTACCAAAAAAAATTAATAAAAATGAAAGTGGTATTGTTAATCTCGATAAGAATAGTGGTGATGGAACTCATTGGACTGCATACATAAAAAAAGGGAAAAATATTTTATATTTTGATAGTTATGGCAATTTGCGACCATCTACCGAATTAACAAAATATTTTTTCAGCGATAAAAAGAAAAATATTGTGAAATATAACTACGATCATTATCAATCAATTAACAAAACAAATTGTGGTGAGCTCTGTCTTAAATTTCTTTATAATAATGGTTGAAAAACAATATTAATTCATTTTGTTAAAAATTTTTAAAGAGATATGTCGTACAGTTTTGTCATTAGTGGTAATTCCCCCACGCTTTCTGTTAATATTCATCCTCCAATATATTTAGATGAAAATTTTGAATATTCCATTGGACTTGTAAATTTTGAAACTTTTAATGCTATTCCAAATATTGATGAGACTAATAATCTTTTCATTTATGACTCAAATAAAGAAATAAGAATACCACCAGGTAGTTATGAAATAGATGATGTAAATAATTTTATTCAAAAATTTTTGGACAATCGTACTTTTCTTCATATTTATGCCAATAATAATACTTTACGAACACATATTAAAACAGATATTCCTATCTCGTTTCGTGATGGAACTATAGGAAAAATATTAGGTTTTAAAAATAAGGAATTAGAAGGTCTTAAGGAGCACATTTCAGATTTTCCAGCGGAAATTATTAAAGTAAACGCCATAAACATCGATTGTAATATTGCCGAAGGATCATATTTAAATGGAAAACCTGTTCATATAATACATCAATTTTTTCCTAGTGTAGCTCCTGGTTTTAAAATAATAGAATCACCACAAAATGTCCTTTACTTTCCTGTTACTGTAAAGGTAATAGACAATATAAACATTAAAATAGTAGATCAAGATGGTGATCTCATCAATTTCAGAGGAGAAACGGTAACAGTAAGACTACATCTTAAAAAAATAGATGAATAATGGTTATTTTATATAATAAAAAAGTCTCAAATTATAATTTTTCAAAAAAATTTTACTCTAAAAACATTAATAAGAAAGATACTAAACGACATTTAACTAGTAATAAATTAAACTCTCAAAGGTTAACACCTTCTAATAAAAAATTTCTGATAAGTTTAGGTTTCAAACTAAAATAAAATGGAATATTTAAATGTAAAAGAAAATATTCTTGTAGATGAATCAATATTAAGCTGGGAAATACTATCATTTGAACCTTTCAATCCTACAAAACTTGGATTAAATGATGAAATTAGAATTGCTCTACAACAAACAGGAAAATATCCTTTACCTTGCAAAAGTGAATTATATTTAGAATTTCAAGTTACCAAAGAAGATGATACTCCATTGGCTAATACGGTATTAATCAACAATGCTCCTGCATTCTTGTTTAAAGAATTACGTTATATTTTAAATGGTGTTACAATTGATTCAGTTCGAGATGTAGGAATTACTTCAACTCTTAAAGGATACATATCATTTAATCAAAACGAAAGTGCAAAATTGGAAAATGCTGGATGGTATCCAAAAACGAAACCTAAAGAAAAAATTATGACTGATGAAAAAGGAAACGTTTCCCTATGCGTCCCATTAAAAATGTACTCGGGATTTTTTGAAGATTATAACAAAATAATTTTAAATTCACAACAAGAACTAATACTAATAAGAAGCAATGATGACACTAATGCTTTAGTAACCACAAGTGATGATGAAAAACCGAAAATTAAAATAACCAAACTTTGTTGGCGAGTTCCACATCTTACTGTGGCCATTCCCCAAGAATTGGCACTAACGAAAATTATTGATAAAAACAATGATATTCTTCTTACTTTCCGAAGTTGGGAATTAATTGAATATCCAGAGTTATTAGAAAATACAAGACATAATTGGCCTGTCAAAACCTCCACAAAAATTGAAACACCAAGACATGTACTAATTGCTTTTCAAAAGGATAGACGTGGTAATTTAAAATCAGATATGAGTAAATTTGATCATTGTGACCTAAGGAATATAAATGTGTTTTTAAATTCAGAAAGATATCCTTACCAGGATCTTCAGCTTGATTTTAAAAATAATAAGTTTGCTACCCTGTATGAAATGTTTTCTGAATTTCGTCAAGTATATTATAACTTTCCAATAGAACCAATATTTAATCCCAAAGAATTTAAAGATAATGCACCTATTGCTTACATTAATTGCTCTCATCAGAGAGATTTATTACAATCCGGCCCAGTAACCATGAGAATTGAATTTGAGACAAAAGAAAAAATATCGGGAAAAACAGCTGCGTATTGTGTTATAATACATGATAAAGTATTTAGCTATAATCCATTAACAAAAATTGTTAAACAACTTTAACTTCTCCCACCACATCAAATATCATTATTAAAATGAAAATATATCGAATAAGATCAGTTGTTTCTATACCATAGTTTGTTGCACATCAAATGGAATGTACAAAATACAAAAAGAAAAAATAGAACTATTTTTAAAAAAAATTAAACATCTAAAAAATCTTATTGAAGACTATTCGAAAAAACAATTTGTAATAAAAAAATTTAGTACTTTAAAAATTTGCTAAATAAAAATGAGAATAGTTATGGATGTTCAAGGATTTAAGGATGAACACAACAAGTTTATTCCTAAAGAACTTGCAATGTTTGATGGACATAAAATGAGTCATTATATTTTTAAACCACCGTATCCACTACAAATGCTTCCACCAGAAACATACAAGCAAGCAGAATGGTTAATGAAATTTCATCACTGCATCAATTGGAATACAGGATATATTCCTCTTCATAATTTTTCATCTATAGTAAAAAACTTAACAGAAAAAGGAGAATTCATTTATATTAAAGGAGAAGAGAAAGCTAATTTTATTAGAAAATATTGTACTAAGCCAATAATTGAATTGGACGAACAACCTGTTTTAATTAAATCATCTCCTAAATGTTTTTATCATTCTCAATCACCTTCAATGTGTGCCCTTTCTAATGTATTCTTTATGTATAAAAATTTTTTTATGAATGAATAAATTAACAATGAATGTAATAATATTTTTTTTATTTATCCACATCCCCACATTACTAACAGAAAATTATATTTTCCTATCTTTACATAATCAAATATTTAAACATAACAGCCGTTACACAATAATAAAACAACTATAAAAATTTAAATATTTTATTTCACACTAACTTTAATTAACCAATAAATCAATACATAAATTTATTTCTTTATTGAGTCCAATTTTTTTAAGTTCATCAAAGAATTTTAACACATTTTTAGTCTTCAAAAATTCACTACACAATTCTGCTGCTTTTTTACAAAAATTTGCATGATCAACATATTTTATATATAACAATAAATCTTGACCCTCACTTTCTTCTTCAACTAAACAAGATAAATATCTGGAACATGCTTCGTTCATAATGAACCCTTCATAAAGGTCCCTCACAAAATTTTCAATTTTAGGCATCATCTTCACCACGCAATTTGATTAGTTCTTGTAATACAACAGGATCTCTAATATATTGGTTTAAATGACGAACTTCATGATGAAACCAACTTAACTTCACTAATTCACGTATAAACTGTACAATATCTTTCTTTTGAAAATAACGTTCGCACAATTTCACAGCCTCTGTATGGTTTTTGGATATATCCAAATAATATTGAAACCAAGATGGACCACTATCAACTGCATAATGTTCGAACTCAAAAGCAGAACTTTTACATTTTTTATAAAATTTTTGAATTAATAAATTTAATTCACTTTCGTTAGAAGCAGAAGACATATTTCATTTTAGTATGTTTTAAGCTGGTAAAGTGTTGCTTTTATAATCAAAATTTAAAGAAGGGATACAAGGTCATGTTAACATGTATACGAAGTAACTCGAATGTATACGAAGTAACTCGAATGTATACGAGATAATTCAAATGAGAAAACAAAAGAGGAGGAGGATGAAAAGCGTTGATGATACGAGGTTTTTTAATAAGTATAATGAGAGATTTGAAAAGTATAATGAGAGAAGAAAAGAGGAGGAGGATGAAAAGTGTTGATGATTTACTCTTACTCCTCCTCCTCCTCTTTCCTTCTCTCATATATCCACTACTCACAGGTAACTGAGAACTGCCGTAAATCTAATTATATTTAATTATATTTAAATATTATAAGCTTTTATAAATTTACTGCAACAATAAAATTACTGATATTTCAATTTTATTTCTGTCAGTGAGCAAAGTTCACCTTTCAGTGTGTCCTTAGTGATTTATCTGGTTTGTACTTGTTTTTATTTATTATTTGAGATTAGTGAGCTACCCAAAAGATATGGCTTCCACATCTATATTTATTCTAAAATCGTTAAACCAGGGCATTTTCCTCAACGAAAAACTTATTTCGATGAATGTTTATAATACCTTAAGATATCAATATCTAGATAACAATATTAAAAGCTCTGTTTGGATGTGTTCCAACATGAGAGGAGTTGGAAAATCTACTATGTACATAATACTGAAGGAGAAAAAAACGACTGGAAATGTTAGTACTCCCAAGCCACATTCGATCACAGGCAGACGAAAAACCTCGTTGGAAGAAGAGATGTAAACTGCAATAAAAGCAGTTGTATATACATTTTATTATGAGAAGCAGATCCCAACCTTCGACAAAATTCTAACTAAAATCAATGAAGATCGGGATTTACCTGAAATTAAAAGAACTGAGCTCTGGAAATTGCTCAGAAAACTTAATTCTTGCTGAGAAAAACCAGATGGGAAATCTGTTCTTATAGATCGTCCGGAAAATGTCCTTTGGAGAAGATAGAGTTGCTAGAAATAGCACAACTTACAAAATTAGTAATTTAAATGAACTTTTGAAAGATTTTTTTGAATAAAATTACTGCAGAATGTTGGGAAAAATCCATATAATAAAAGAATAAAAGAAAATGTGGAAACTCGATCTCATGATCGGTGAGATAGAGGAACCAATTCTAATTAATTTGAGCGAAGATAGCTTCACCGACTTTGATTACGAATTAGATACGTATTGTTTATCAGCTTAATCACAATTTATTATTTAAATTTTCTGTAACGTATAAAAATTAATAACATTTGAATCCCTTTTTAGTGTTTAATTGTAATTCTGCAGATGGTTTAAGAAATAAATAAACTGAAATATCAAATTTCCTAAAAATGTTTTTAATTGATAATAAAATGACCGATAGCCCCAAAAAAATTTTAATATTTTATGGATGAATTTATTTTTTTATATATGTTTAACTTCTTGTATTTTTGACAATGGGTATTCTGTAAGTATATAAATTATAACTTAGTTTTTTTTTGAGAGAAAAAGGAGAAAAAGGCTACGTTTTAGTCGGAATGTGCCTAAAACGGTTTCTATGCCAAAATTAAAAATAATAAAAATACAGTTGTGATTTGTGTTAAATACGTCAAAATTATCTATATTGTTTAATGTATGTGAATTATTAAGAAACCATAAGAAATAAAATAATATAAAAATATTTTTATTTTAAGTTTATTACCGAAATAATATTCTATTACATGAAAAAATGATTTATTACTCTCTCTAGTTCCTGAATAAACTATAGTCTAAGAGGCAAAATCGGGTCTATTTTCCTGAACTGAAAGTTACTGGGGGGGGGGGGGGAAGGGGCGATCGCCCCCACCTTGGATCCGCGCCTGGTCTGTTCCCACTTGCTTAACGGTAGTAAGGAGAATAAAATAACTTTTCCATATATAAATATATATATATATATATATATATATATATATATATATATATATATATATATATATATATATATATATTCCTATTTCATTCTTTTTTGGACATCTTATATGAAAATGAATCTAAAGTAATGTTACCGTCTACCACTTTAATACGATCCCAAAAGTGGAAACTCAGCATCGAACAAAAATGTTTACTCAAAGAAAAATGAATGTTTAGACATTTTATGTATATCAGTAACGTTTTTGATTAATTGTCTATCCAAGCTGAACAAATGGAAAAGTTTCGGAAAATATTGGAGGGTGCGTCTTTTATCATCAAATCTAAAATTTATTTTAGCAAGAACGTTTTCTTTTAAATAATAAATCTGTTAATTCTTCCTAAAATCAGAGTAAATGCAGCACTTTGGGAAAAAAACATAAACCTATTCTACGCAGTATCTCGTGATTTGATTGTTTTTTCCAATTTGTATTTCGTGCCCGAGGTATTTGTACATATGCGTCTCTTTTATCTTGGAGTTGCCTATTCTGCTGTTTTGTGCAACCACTAGAATTGTCATTATTTGAGTTTTACTTGCATTTATTCGGAGACCGACTTTTAATGAGACCTGTACTATTTCCTTAAGCATCTGTTTTGCATCACCGATGTTATTTATGATAAGAACGATGTCATCTGCGAATCTAAGGTATGTTCGCCATCGATATTGAAGAACAGTGATTTCATTGCATATTCGAGAACGGCTGTGAAAAGTTTAAGCGAAATGGTGTCCCCTTGTCGAACTCCTCTGCCCACTTTAATTTTACTTATTGTTTCGCGAAATTTTACATTTGTGGTGGCATTACTGTATATGTATTCTTTAATCTTTGTATATCTATAATCTATTCTAATTCTACACTGTTCCAGTGCTACTATTATTGATGTTAGTTCTATCATGTCGAACGCCTTATGAAAATCTAGATATACCAAGGCTAAGGGTCTATTGTATTCCGCAGAATTTTCTATCAAGACTTTAGTTGCTTTAAGATGGTCATTTGTTCCGTAACCTTTCCTAAAGCCGGCCTGTTCTGTTGATTGATAAAAGTATAATTGACCTTCCAGACGTTTGGCAATGATTTTCGTAAATAGTTTATACAAGTGACAAAAAAGGCTTATCGGTCTACAGTTCTCAAGTTCGGTGATACCGCCTTTTTTATGGAGAAGTATTATTATGGCGTTGTTTCACTGCTATGGGATTTTTCCATTTTCAAGGCATAGATTAAATAAATCTTTAATCCATTTCAGTAGCGTTTCTCCTTTAATATTTACAGCCTCTATCACTATGCCGTCCTCACCCTGAGCTTTGCTATTTTTCATTTCCCTCTACGAGTTTCTGATCTCCTCTAGAGTTATTTCCGGAATATCCTATGATCCTTGGTTAATTATCTTGTTACAGAAACGTTTTTGATTGTTGCGTATTTGTTGATAATTACTTGTGTGTAGTTCAGTGTAGAAGTTTTCTGTTATTAGCAGTTTTTCTCTATTTATTGTTGCTTCTCCTTGGTTGTCTTTTAGTTTATTAATCTCTCTTTTTCCATTTGATAGTTTTCTCCTCCGCACGTTCATATTTTTGTTCTCTTCTATAGTTTGCCTTATCCCTTCTGTATTGAATCTTCTTTAGATATTCGTTTGTTCAACTGTCTCAGGTCTTCAAAGTTACTGTTATTTTGTTTTAACATTTCTCTTCGTAAGGATATCATATTTTTTGTATTTTGGGTGGGCTTCTGTTGTTTTTCGTTATTCTGTTTGCAGTGTTGCTTTTCCGCTTCTTTAATAGCTCTAACTATATCGCTATTTATAGTTTCAATATCAGGTTGGTTGCTCAAAATCATCTCTTCTAAAGCTACTGTAACGGAATCTGCGTATTGGGAGTCGTTGTAAGGGTGGATCCATTTATTATTTTTGTTTCGTCGGACCATCTTTGATCCTTCTTTTTTTTTTGAGCTACTACGACTACATAAAAAGGAAAATTAATTATTGTACAAAAGTGCATTAAAATAGCTGGTACATACATTATATAAAATTGAAGAAGACTAGCAAAATGTATAAAAATATTTTTGTATTTATGCAAATAAATTTTTATCAAGCTATCATATTTTCTATGGATCTGGGAATTTTTAAAATAATGTTAAGCACTACAATCGTTGACTAAAATGTGGTTGTTTGACTTGTATTGTCTTTATTTTTATTTCTTTTTACGACGTTTCGATTAGGTTGTATTTCTAATCGTTATCAAGTAAAAACTGAATGTTTTGTCTTAAGACTACGAGCTTATATAGGGACTGTGTCCACTGAAGTGCAAAGTTTCGCTTCACTGTACACACCTCAATGATTTGATGTTACAAAATAGTGGTTGCCAAAGATTAGGTATCTCAACACTCGGTTTACTGAAGATTCCATTATTGTTTTTAATATAAGCTGCTTCTATAAATTTTCTTTTTTTTATGTTGGGTTCCATATATATTGCCGCAGCCCCAGACCATTTTATATGGTATTGTTTATCCCAGGCGTGTTCTGCAATACCTGATCTCGACGTTTTCCCTTTGTGTGTATGAGTTTTATATTCCTTAATTCTAACTTCTAGTGGTCGTTTGGTTTCTCCAATATACATTTCACTACACTCACATGGAACTTTGTAAACACATTATTTCTTATCGGTTCTTTTTGGTTTTGTTTTTGTTAAGTGAGCTCTAAGTATATTTCCTGATTTAAAGGCTGTTTTTATATTATAACTGCTGGCAATTCGTCTTATTTTCTCCGAAGTTTCCTTAATGTACGGAATTGTGAAGAAGGGATGTGTTTCTTGCTATCCAGTGTTCGTTGTTCTAAAGTTATTTATTAATATTCATTGTCAAACCATAATACATAAAAAATTACAAGTGTATTTTGCAATAATGTCTTTGTTTACGAAGAGACTTTAACATTCAAAAAGTGATTTTATAGATCTTTTCAAGACGCATAAACCATCTTAATTATTTCTCTAAATTCTATAGTTTCTCCATAATATCGAAAAAATCGATTTTTCGGCCTAATTGTTTAAAAAAATGCATAGTTTTTATTGATACCCAAGTTAAGACGCCTCTTTAGTTACATTATCCCAGACATTCATACAAGAAAATCACTTGAAAAATTTGTGCAAGCTTTCTTTCTAGGCCTATCGGTCTTTTAGCAAAATATATTTCCCCTTTTTATCTTGGTTATTGTGTTTTAAGTTAGGGTTATGGAGTGGACGGTACTATAGCCTCTACTTCTGTCTACGCGCCTGCATAACACAACCACACATATTGTTTATGAATTTTATATTAATTAAAAATAGGCTAATTAGTCTGTAAAAATACTTTATATTATATTACATTTGTGAAAATAACATCCAATATGAGTAAATTTCCTCCCAACCTAATAAGAATGAGACAAGGACATTTATCATATGTATTATGCTTTATAGTTGTTTGGAAGTGAAAAAACTTGCAAACATGTTTAAATAACTTTAAAGTCATAATTTTATTATTTATGCGTATTACAAGATAAACTAAGTTAATCTTAATTATGCTAAAGCTAGGATTAAGTGCCGACGTACAAATGCAATCTTTTTTATTTGAATGTTTTGTGTACATAACACATACTGTGTGTTCAAAACAATATGAAGATCTTTTAATAATCAATCGCTTAAAAATGTTTATTTTTAGTAATAGAGCTGTTAACTTTTCTTATCTTGTTCCATATAAAATAAGGAAAAATTGTCGTTGTAACATTCTCAAGATAATCTAACATAACATGGTGTATATTTTTTTAGACACACTATATCACTGTTTCCTTTTATGTCAATGTTCATATAAAATAAACTACGTAAATTGTTAGGATATTGACTCGACGACATGTTGCAGGAGTGATGTGTGCAAAATTGTCAAAAAAGTCAGTTCGTTCTGCTACTTGAAGGATTAACAAACATAATAAAGTAGGTTATTAAATGCAGATTTTTCAACGTACTTCAAATGTAAGATCAGTGTATTCTCCTAGTATTAATTTACGAGTCAAAAATATTAACCTTAACACAGGAAACTGTTAAATAAAAGTTACTCAAAAGGCTAATGAAAGATGTTGATACTGACCCTGAGAGGGCATGTATCAAACATCGAACGAAAGTACCGGATGCAGTTAAAACAATTACTGTAAGTTATGTGACAAATTGGCCATGAGTTTTCGGAGTTCAAGCAAGTTTCGCACCAATGATATCCCTATGAGACCGCTACATGTTGTTTAAGCTAACAAGATAATGGACTGTACAGCCGCACAGCCACCAATTTTCTAATTATCCGAACGATAGCTTATCTCTTTACTATATGTATATATATATATATATATATATATATATATATATATATATATATATATATATATATATATATATACATATATATACAGTGCCTTCATTTCAAAACGAACCATCCTTAATAACTTTGTTAAATAGAAAAATTTAAAAAAAAGAAAAAACACGTCAATTTAGATATACAGGGGGAAGTTTAATTTTGCATTTGTTAAAAGTCTGTCAATCATCTCCTCACCTCCAGCTAACCTCACTTTGATATGTCAAATGGGAACCCCCACCTTGTGACACATCATTGTAAGCAGCATAAAATTGTCTATCCAACCGTATAAAAAAAATTAAATCGGTTGACGTACAAGCGAACAGTGTGCAAAAATGTCTTGTAATAATGGATAATATATCGGCCTCGAACTTTAGTATGTGAAATGATTACCCTATAGTGTGATACATCATTTTAAAGGACGTACGATCTGCTATCCAACGATGTCAAAAAAAATTAAGTTAATAGACGTTATAGGCAATTAGGATGCAAAAATGTGTGTTAAATATAAGCAGTTTATCCAGTTTTATTCAGTTGAAGAAAATTATTTTATTAAATGTTCAAAATGTGCGCCGTTATTAGCGAGACAATAAAAAAGCCTATTTTGAAATTCCCCACGAACATTGGCAAGGGTTTCTCTGCTAATTCCTCTACATTCCCGAACAATTCGATCTTTTAAATCGTCAATATTTTCAGGTGGGGTTTTATAAACCTTGCTTTTTAAATACCCCCAAAGAAAAATGTCTAGAGGGGTTAGGTCTGGAGACCGTGCTGGCCATTCAATTGCACCACGTCTGCCAATCCACGTCCCTGGAAAATGTTCATCAAGCCACTCTCGAATTGCCAAAGCGTAGTGCGGGGGAGCTCCATCTTGCTGGAAATGCAAATTATTTTCATTTAGTACCATAACAGCATTTTCATCCACTTGATTTTCTAAAGATTGCACAATGGCAGGGTATATTGTGTTTTCTAAAAGGTTTAAATAAATTTGCCCAGTTAAATTATCTTCCAAAAAAAATGGCCCGATGATTTCATTGCCATAAATTCCTGCCCACACGTTAATTTTTTCGGGATATTGAGTATGCCCTTCTCGGAAAAGGTGCGGATTTTCATTATCCCAGTATCTGCAGTTATGTCTGTTAACCAGTTGGAAAAAAAGTTGATTCATCACTAAAGCAGATATTCTTAGGTAAATGGGGGTCCTCGTCAATTCGTTGGCACATTAATTCGCAAAATTGAATTCTCCTATCAAAATTTTGTTTTTTTTTATTGGCTAAATAGGAGATAGTATGCCCTTTAAAATGATGTATCACACTATAGGGTAATCATTTCACATACTAAAGTTCGAGGCCGATATATTATGCATTATTACAAGACATTTTTGCACACTGTTCGCTTGTACGTCAACCGATTTAATTTTTTTATACGGTTGGATAGACAATTTTATGCTGCTTACAATGATGTGTCACAAGGTGGGGGTTCCCATTTGACATATCAAAGTGAGGTTAGCTGGAGGTGAGGAGGTGATTGACAGACTTTTAACAAATGCAAAATTAAACTTCCCCCTGTATATCTAAATTGACGTATTTTTTCTTTTTTTTAAATTTTTCTATTTAACAAAGTTATTAAGGAAGGTTCGTTTTGAAATGAAGGCACTGTATATATATATATATATATATATATATATATATATATATATATATATATATATATATATATATATATATACAGTGTTATTCACCCTATACGGCACGAAATATTGCAGCCAAAATACGTGACTTTAAAAAAGTTTTACTTTTGGGATATATGAGGGTCTAATATAGTTACTTTTTAAAATTATTTTTATATTATATAGGGTGTCCCAAAAGCTCTGAAAGTATCAAAGTGGTGATTATTTAAATGGAACCCCATGTATATTATTGCATTTCTGGATTCTCCGATCAAGATAAGTGCCTATTTTAATAAAGTTTATAGACCTAAACCTTAAGAGTTTTAAAATAATTTGAATTTTGATAAAATCTAACCTAATTTTCATGTTTCAAATACTTAAGAAGTATTTCATTTATATACTTGAAATTTACAGCGAAGTGTAACAATACATCATATTTTATATCCCAATTATAATAAGCTTGCTATATTATACAGAGTGTCCAAAAATTAAGACTAATCAAATAAAAACTTTAAGTGCATACAACTTGATTAATTTAAAGAGAAGGCTATACTTTTTAACTTATTAGAACATGTACGTTTTAAATATCAAATGGTATATAATAATAATAATAATATCCTTTATTTGCCAACAAAATTATGATCACATAACAAAGCAACGTCAGAGAAAGAAATGTTTAACATTAAGAATTGTAAATATATCGATCTAACTACAGTTAATATAAAAACTAATCGACATTTCGATAGGAACTTTACACAAAGGAAAACAAAAGGAGAAAAAGACAGATGCAAGATAATTTAAAAAAGTAGTAATAAGAAAGTCAGTTTAAACTGAACAAAGTTTTACAGTTTGCAAAATAAGATATTGCAATTTAAAAGGAATAAAATTTTTACACACAAAACAAATGCATGAGAAAAACCCACTAAACAAAAAATATTAAATTAAAAATATTGACATTACAAAAACTATTCCTTAAAATTGAAAGAGTAAAAGCACCTATCAGAAAGCCATTCATTTACGCGTCTCTTAAAGCAATTAATGGACTCGGTAAGCCAGATTTCTGTTGGTAACATCCTTACGGCTTTAATCGCCATATAGTATGGTTCTCTCTCATAGAAGGTGGAGTTATGTAAAGGTACCCTTAGGTCATTCGCCCCTCTGGTAGTCATAACCATGTTTCCCTCATAAAGCTGTCTATTTAGCGGAAATAATTCCGTATTCCTTCTGACAAGCATGACTAAAGATCTAAAGAATAATGAGGGAACAGTAAGCAACTTAAACTGAGTAAAAAATGGTCGACAAGAAGCTCTTGGATGTATGTGGAAGATGCATCTTTTTATGCGTTTTTGAATTTTAAATATATTAATAGCTTTTCTTGATGATCCCCAAAAGGAAATACCATTAGAGACAAGAGATTGTATTTGCCCAAGGTAGAAAAGCCTAACAGTCTCTACAGTGATCACGTCACGAAGCCTTCGGACTACACCACACAAATTGCTAAGCCTAGCCCAAGAGCTGAGATATGATGTTTCGAGTTTAAAGAGGGGTCCAAATGAACACCTAAGAACTTAACCTATTCCAAAGTAGGTATAGATCTACTCCCAAGCCACACAAGCAGTGACTCAGACCTCATTGCATGCTTTGAAGAAAGAATGAGGTCGGTATAAGGGTGTTCTATAGCTAAGTCTTCGCGTTTTCACAGAATACGCCAAATAATCATTTTCTGCAAAATTTTGTGTTTTTTTAATAGATTTTCTAATGTATCTAGTTGCCTATGGCATTTAGAAAAGTCAGATAATTCATTTAATCTGTCAGTTTAGTCTACAAAGCCTGTTGCTATAATAGCGGTATTATTTTCGGTAAATCTTCATTTATTGAATTGAATTATTTGAATATTGTTGTGTTATTGCTTGATCAAAATGAAGATTTATCCTTTGAGAATGTCATCAAAATTTTTATTGGCTTTTCGTCTATGCTCGAAGGTTTCCTGAAAGCCTTTAATATTCAAGTGGAAGCATCAGTTATAAAAAACCTGTTATAAGACAACCTGTCATTGGGGATAAAGAAAATGTTGTTACTGTATTTGGTTCAGTGATCGAAAATCCCAATATTAGTCAGAATCATATATCCGAAAATACTAACATCAGCCAAGCAAGTGTTTCAAGTATTCTTTACAAATACAGATTTCATCCTTATAAAATCCAGCTTTGTCAAGAGCTTCACGAAAATGATTTGGACAACCGAATTGAATTCTGCTTGTGGGTGTTAGATAAAGTGGCAGAAAATGGACACTTTTTTGATAATGTATTATTTAATGATGAATGTACTTTTCATAATAATGGTTTCGTGAATAGACATAACTTCCATTGCTATTCTGATTCAAATCCGCATGAATGCAGAGTTATGAGAAACCAGAATAGGTGGTCGGTTAATGTGTGGGAAAGAATACTGGGTCCATACTTAATTGGACCTTACTTTTTTGAAGGACCTTTAGATGGTTTGATGTTTCGCGATTTTGTTTACACCAACTTCCAGTATTATTAGAAGTCATTTTAAATAGTAAAATAACTATGTGGCTTCAACGGGATGGAGCTCTGCCTCATTATCATCACGAGGTTCGGCAATTTTTCGAATTCGAAACAGGTGGATGAGAGATTGGGTCTTCGTTTTATGACCTCATCTCTCATCATCCTATAAATCCAAAAAATCGTATAAATCGTCCTCTTCGCCATGTTCTCTAGAAATATATGTGGAGGTATGAGGTTTCGGATTACTTGCTTTTAACTTGTAATTCTATACATAATTACATTGCAATTGAAAGAATCGAAACTTCCTGGAGTAATTATATATATATATATATATATATATATATATATATATATATATATATATATATATATATATATATATATATATAATAAGCATAATTACTTTATACATGTATTTTTAATATAAAAATGCTCCACATATCCAAGAATATGTAAATTTCTGTTTATTTTCGTAGTCAAAAACCAATTTTTCATGTCCTAAGTTTGTACGAGTTAAAAAAAGTCTATATTTAGCTTTCTCCTTATTTGTATGCTTTGGCGCTTTTTAAAGGGCCAGGCCCTGAGAAAACAATTGATGTAGAGTAAATACAGACGAATGGTGTGTAATTAAGTGGAAAAATTTATAGTTTTAGGAATTTGTTTCCATCTGCTTTCACCGCCGTAGTCTTTTATAATTCATTGCTCCTTTCTCTCTTGGATTACATTTTTCTTGGAGAACACACTACTAACCCTTATATAAAATTTACAGTGGGTACATAAAAACTAAAAAAATAAGAAGCAATTTATCTGGCGTGAAATCAATCATTCAACATGTGCAAAGTTTCCACGTAACTTTAGTTTCTGGATAAATCACTCCGGAAAGATTCCAGAAATAATAATTTACTTTTGTGTCAGTTTGAATAGGTAAGCCTGAAGCAGAAAAAATTATTTTTTGCGAAATTTTCAAATTTTGACGAATGTTGCGTCCTTTTTTCCGTTATATCCTCGTAAATATCAAACATAGAATAAAATTGTAAATTGTATAGAACATAATTTGTGCTATTACAATCTTTAAAATACGACAAACATAAAACTCATACACAAAAAGGGAATTTGAGCCCTTAATATTCATTTGCCACGCCATTATGAATTTTTGCAAAAAAAACGTTTTTTTCATTCAAAATAATTTTTTTTGAAATCGGAAATGATACATCTAAATCCAATGCATGCATTAAAAAAATTTTATCTCCATCCGGTGAAAAGTTATTGCAATTTTTTTGGTGCAAAAACTGGTTTTTGCAAAATTTCTCGGCCCACGATTGCAAAAAAAAAAATTTAATAGATCTTCAAAATATAAAACAATACAAACAATTTCCATTAAAATTGAGCATTGTATCTTAATTAGAAAAGCGGAAAATTGAGGTTGAATTTTCAACTTTGACATCGAATTTCTCGAAAAATAAAAAAATTACTGTCTGCAGGTTTGACATACTTTTTTAGAATGTTAATACCTATATTTATGTTAAATTTTAAATCGGTAGTTTGTTAATAAATGTCTTTTTTAAAAATAAAAAAGAAAACTATAAATTTTGTCGAAAAAAAATATATCTCGGTAACTAGTGGCGCCACCTATAACTTGTATTATATGAACTGATATGATTTTTGCCTTGTAAAGGGTGTTTTTTATAGAGGTATAAAACTTTAAGTTGGCAACACTTTTTTAACTGGCGGCCAAGTGATTTATGTTTAGTTTGGTTTGGCATTTCAACATGAATAGACTGACGCCTGAACAACGCTTCAAAATTGTGCAAATTTATTTTGAAAATCATGGTTCTGTTCGAAATACGTATCGCGCACTACGTCCATTTTACGGTCAACATAATGGTCCATTAGAGCAATTAATTCGATTAACGTTTTCGTACCACGTTTACTCTAAATGATAATAGGCATCCACAGAGATGTCGTACATTGCGTACAGAAGAAGTCATTGCTGCTGTAGAGCGTAGCGTAGAGGAAGACCCGAATCAGTCTATCCGCCATCGTGCACAGGAATTGGATATGTGTCCATTCACTTTATGGAAGATTTTGCGGAAAGATCTTGGTTTTCGT
The DNA here is from genome assembly GCA_034092305.1 of Diaprepes abbreviatus. NCBI lineage: Eukaryota > Metazoa > Arthropoda > Insecta > Coleoptera > Curculionidae > Diaprepes > Diaprepes abbreviatus. The sequence goes on along the minus strand of JASJET010000201.1, from coordinate 16,293 downwards.
GCTTACAAAATCCAACTCGTGCAAGAATTGAAGCCACACGATCACGTAGCAAGGCGTAGATTCGGTGAATGGGCCCAACACAAGATTACCGTTGATCCCGATTTTCATAAGCGAATTTTGTTTAGCGATGAAGCTCACTTTTGTTTGAATGGATACGTCAATAAACAAAACTGCCGTATTTGGAGTGATGATAATCCTCAAGTCTATGTTGAGACACCGTTACATCCAGAAAAACTGACTGTTTGGTGTGCTTTATGGGCTGGTGGAATCATTGGTCCGTACTCCTTTAAAAAAGATTCTGGTCAGAACGTTACAGTCAATGGTGACCGCTATAGAGCCATGATTATTGACTTTTTCGTTCATCAATTCAACAACCATGATGTGCAGGAGCTGTGGTTTCAACAAGACGGCGCAACATGTCACACAGCTCGTGCCACAATTGATTTATTGAAGGAAATGTTTGGTAACCGCATAGTTTCACGTTTCGGACCTGTGAATTGGCCTCCAAGATCGTGCGATTTAACGCCGCTAGACTATTTTCTGTGGGGATATGTGAAGTCGCTAGTCTACGCCGATAAGCCCGAGACGATTGATCACTTGGAGGACAACATTCGCCGCGTTATTGCCGATATACGGCCACAAATGTTGGGAAAAGTCATCGAAAATTGGACCTTCAGATTAGACTACGTCCGAGCCAGCCGTGGCGGTCATATGCCAGAAGTCATATTTAAATTATAATGCCAGAAGGTTATCTTTCGAATAAAGTAAATTTCATGTCAATTTAAAAAATTCATCTTTGTTTTATTCCATTTAAAAGTTCTATACCTCTATAAAAAACCCTTTATATTAATATTTGAAGAACATTTTGTCCTGTTATCCTATCGGCTTGTATTTTTACAGTCAGCTCTTTTAGTAATACTTTTAAAAATATTTTACTAAGTCTTTTGCTACGTTTAAAATCAAAAGGACAATTTATCTTCTAAATTGTTGTAAATTACACCTCCTAAATGAGATTTTTTGTGAAAAAGTTATTAACTTCGTAACTGAAAACGATTTAAGCAATATAAAAAATATCTGCTGGCACAATATGACATCAGCTTTAAGTACATATTAGAAAATTTTATAAAAGAAGCAAAAAATTAAGTATAACATTTTTCCTACGCACAGCTGCGGTAGCGCTATAAAAAATGGGATTCAGGGATTTTAGAGAAACTTTTTTATTTCCAACCCAAACTAAATCATGTTACAGACTGCTTCTCAATGTATTTCTGAATGGGAAACTTTTTTCGTAGTCGAAAACGAACTGCTTGCAAATTAAAGTTGAATACGAATCGTTTTTAAAAGGCGTGAACTTATGGACTCTTTACGCTTACTTGAATAAATTATAAACCGGTAAAATAATAATAATAATAATAATAATTTGGACTTGATAAGTGCCGTATTGTGAACATCGTTAAAGGGAAGATACAACCGGGGGCTTTTGAAATGTAGAACGGTGAAACTATAGCTGCAATGGAAGCAGACCAAACATACAAATATCTAGGTATGAAACAGGCTAAAAGAATTGACCATGGCACTATGAAGGTCGAATTGACAGCCGAATTTCTTAGGAGGGTAAGGCGGGTATTATTTTATTAGTAGAAATTTGTTTAAGGCGCTCAACACGTATGCTTGCTCTGCGCTGAGCTACTCTTTTGGAATTGTAAAGTGGAGCAGGATGGACATCCAAAACCTGCAAAGAAAAATAAGGACACTCCTAACAAAAGCACAAAAACATCACCCTCGGAGTGCTATTGAAAGTACAATGCTTCCAAGACACCAAGGAGGAAGAAGATTGGTGGATATTGGTAAGCAGCTCGACCAACAAATAATAAACTTACGTTCATATTTCCACAGGTTAGCGGACTCTTCCACACTACATCGAGCAATATGCGAGGAAGACGATTCAACGCCGCTACAGTTGAGGGAACAAGATATTACTTCTCACCACCAAACAGATCAAGAGAAGTTACAAACCTGGCTGCGGAAGCCACTTCATGGACGGCATCCAAATGAGGTCAATCAGGACAATGTCGACAACTCAGCGTTGAACTACTGGTTGATTTCAGGACCGATGTTTCCGGAAACGGAGGGCTTCTTGTTGGCTATCCAAGACCAGGTTATTCCGACGAAGAACTACCGGAAGTTCATCATTAGAGATCCCTCAATAGAGAATGACCAGTGCAGATATGGCTGTCGAACATCGGAGACAATTCAGCACATAACTGGAGGATGCCAAGCGTTTTCCGCAAACGAGTATAAGGGAAGACACGACTCAGCCGCTAAGATACTCCACCAAGAGTTAGCAGAAAAGTTAAACCTATTACAGGTAGGAAAAGTGCCTTATTACAAATACAATCCGGAGCCTATTCTTGAGAACAACCAGTTCAAGTTATATTAGGACCAAACGGTTCTGACGGATCAAACAGTAGCTCATAATAGAGCAGACATTATACTAATAGATAAAATTTCTAGACAAACTACACTAATGGACATTGCTGTACCTAACAACAACAACCTAAGGCCAAAATACAAAGAAGAAGATCGCCAAATACAAAGATCTGGAGGTGCAAATCTGAAGACAATGGGCAATGAACAGCGTCCAAACGATTCCCATAACACTGTCAACAACTGGTGTGATACCAAAGAACCTCCTGCAGAACATCAAGGGACTGGGCCTTAGTGAGCATCTTTATAAGCCGATGCAGCAAGCAATTCTTCTAGCAACCGCGCGAACCGTCCGAAAGTTCGTAGGAAATACAGCAGACAACGTCACCTAGGACCCGATAACATGAAAAGGGTTCCCACAGAACTTCATACTTTTGGTGTCTTTGTGTACCTGGTATGAGTGAATATTCCCTGGAGGGAGTGCGAAGCCGTTTGGCTTGTAAATCATAATAATAAACGCCTTTGTTAATAATGCATACATATTACAAAGTAATACAATGCACACAAAGGATGCGGCTGGCGAAGTTTAACCAATGGCCATTCTTCCACTTAACCAACCACACCTCCCAATGCGCCAACAAGAAGTAATCAACAATAATACAAATACTTATTATTAAGCTCCAAGTAGAAAAACTCTGATTTAAGTCTTTTGATATTACAGTGCCTAAACTGTGGTGAAATCGTATTGTATTGCTTAACAAAACTATAAGAAAAACTTTTCTGAAACAAAGAAATTCTATGTCTTAGTATCGTAAACAGACTTTAATTTTCTAAATTAATATTATGCACATCAGTCCTACGTTCCAATTTTTCATACAAGTACATAGATTGTTTAGTATCTAATAATTTTCGAAAAAATATCAAAGAATACAGTCTGTATATATTTTCACATCTTAACCAGCCAATTTGCCTGATATTATTTGATATAGAATCAAACTTTCTTAAGTAAAAAATAAACCTACAGCATGTATTTTGGACATACTGTATTCTCGTCTTTGTAACTACATCCAAAAAGGGATAGTAAACAATATAACAGTAGTTATAGATTGGCATAATAAGAGTCTTATATAATTTTTTCCTCATTTTAAAGTTCAATATATATCTATTTGAATATAAAATCTTCATTTTAACATAACTCCTTTGTAACAGGCTTTGGACATGTTTATGAAATCTTAAATTAACCAGGTTTCTGGCATAATTTGGAAAAAGTAGAACATCATCTCCAATACATACTTTGAGGCGATTTGTGAGCATGTTGCGCTGTTTTTCGGAACAAAATAAGAGAATCTCAGTCTTGTTCACATATAGCTGAAAATTAGTATAAATACAATATTAAAAAAAATATCAAAAGTCTCCACCAATCTTACGTGTGCTAAAAATGTATTCAAGGTCAAAGGTGAAAAATAACATGTTTTACAGAAGTTATAGATCATGCAATTGTCAACTAGAGTTATTCTTATATTTTTTTTCCTATAAATCACCACTCCTGATATATCGTAATTTCAAAAATCGAAAATACTAATATGCACTCTTACCCAGCCTATATACGTCATCAGACGTTCAATATAAGTAAAAGTATTCAATTTGTGTAACTCACACACTAAAATACGTACAAATTACATGATTCTGAATGAATATACACTCAGTCCCCAATTCCGTTCGCCCGTATAACCTTGAGCAACATTTGTCTGCTACTCCATTGTTCGAGTAATGACGCTTGTATAACTGCCCGGAAGTGAAATAATTATTTTTAGTATTGAACATTTCTTTGCAGTGAAGAGACGTGCTTATTGAACATATTTTTGATGTTAATATTTGCCGCTAAATATTTTTTTTTAAATGTCGAAATATTGCTTTATTTGTAGTAAACCAGCGGTTCCCAATCTTTTTCTTATTGCAAACCCCTTGAATGAATACAAATTCTTAGGTCTCGGTAGAATAAACTAATTCTGGATTTTCCAATAATAATTATTTTTTAACCGACTTCTAAAAGGAGATTCTCAATTCGTCGACTATGTATATTTTTTTATATATATGTACACCGATTAATCCGGAACTGCGGCACCGATTTCAATGATATTTTTACATTATATTCAGGAAGTTGCTGCGGTTGTCCCTTATTTTTTTGAACGAAATAGGTGTAGTAAAATCCAAGATGGCGCTGACAATATGGCTGCCACAAAATTAATTTAGTCAGATTTTCTCCAAATTTGGTATGGGGGAATTTATGGGATCGTACACAACGAATCTGAAACTATTTTTAATAGGTTTAATATGGCGGATCCAATATGGCCGACAAAAATTCAATTTTGTCCGATTTTCTCCTAAATTGGTACAGGGGAGTTTTCGAGGTAATATAACGAATCTTAAATTATTGTTAAAAAATTCAATATGCCGGATCCAATATGGTGGACGAAAAATTCTATTTTGTCCGTTTTTCTCCAAAATTGGCAACACTTTTTTAACTGGCGGCCATTTTGTCAGCTGTCAAGTGATTTATGTTTAGTTTTATTTGGCATTTCAACATGAATAGACTGACGCCTGAACAACGCTTCCAAATTGTGCAAATTTATTTTGAAAATCATGGTTCTGTTCGAAATACGTATCGCGCACTACGTCCATTTTACGGTCAACATAATCGTCCATCAGAGCAATTAATTCGATTAACTATGGAACGTTTTCGCACCACGTTTACTCTAAATGATAATACGCATCCACAGAGACGTCGTACAGTGCGTACAGAAGAAGTCATTGCTGCTGTAAAGCGTAGCGTAGAGGAAGACCCGAATCAGTCTATCCGCCATCGTGCACAGGAATTCGATATGTGCCCATTCACTTTATGGAAGATTTTGCGGAGAGATCTTGATTTGCGTGCTTACAAAATCCAACTTGTGCAAGAATTGAAGCCACACGATCACCTAGCAAGGCGTAGATTCGGTGAATGGGCCCAAAACAAGATTGCCGTTGATCCCGATTTTCATAAGCGAATTTTGTTTAGCGATGAAGCGCACTTTTGTTTGAATGGATACGTCAATAAACAAAACTGCCGTATTTGGAGTGATGATAATCCTCAAGTGTATGTTGAGACACCGTTACATCCAGAAAAACTGACTGTTTGGTGTGCTTTATGGGCTGGTGGAATCATTGGTCCGTACTTCTTTAAAAACGATGCTGGTCAGAACGTTACAGTCAATGGTGACCGTTATAGAGCCATGATTACTGACTTTTTCGTTCATCAATTGAACAACCATGATGTGCAGGAGCTGTGGTTTCAACAAGACAGCGCAACATGTCACACAGCTCGTGCCACAATTGATTTATTGAAGGAAACGTTTAGTAACCGCATAGTTTCACGTTTCGGACCCGTGAATTGGCCTCCAAGATCGTGCGACTTAACGCCGCTAGACTATTTTCTGTGGGGATATGTGAAGTCGCTAGTCTACCCCGATAAGCCCGAAACGATTGATCACTTGGAGGACAACATTCGCCGCGTTATTGCCGATATACGGCCACAAATGTTGGAAAAAGTCATCGAAAATTGGACCTCCAGATTAGACTACGTCCGAGCCATCCGTGGCGGTCACATGCCAGAAGTCATATTTAAATTATAATGCCAGAAGGTTATCTTTCGAATAAAGTAAATTTCATGTCAATTAAAAAAATTCATCTTTGTTTTATTCCATTTAAAAGTTCTATACCTCTATAAAAAACACCCTTTATAAATTATAGTAAGTAAGCAATTACACATAAAGTATTTTTAATCTGTTTATGCGAATCACGTTTTGTCAGGTATTAGTTTCGCGCCGACAAAATTAAAATTTGACAGATAATGCTAATCACGTGACTACAATTTTTTTTGTTAATTTCCACCTCGATCAAAGCAAAAATTAATGTCAAAGTTAAATTTCTAATAAAGCTATTAATAAAATATTCCAAATATAATACATTTAACAGTATTGTGCTCTAGATAAATATATTACTACATATGAAGAGTATGTTGTTAAAATATAAGCCGATCTCCATCAAGCTTATCTTTTAGCTGCGACCCATTTACATATTTAAATTAGTTTCCTTTAAAGTACACTTAATTAGGTTTGGTAAATGGAATATTACCATTATCCCGAAATAAAGGGATTCAACAGCTATCCCTATCATTTTTCTTATTTTCTCGTTACCCATATTACATACCGAAAATAAGCCTGATATTTTATTCACGTAGTAATGTAATACCCTGGGGTTTATAGACATCCGAAATTCCCCATCCAACCTAATATTTATGGACGGACAGTAGGCAATATTGAAGGTTTTATATTTAAACAGTTTTCATCAGTCCTTATATATTTATTCGGGTATGGCTAAGAAAACTAGTTTATGATTAATATTGCGTCATATAAATAAATCACGAATATCTTGGATAGACTATCAAATGTACTTATTTTCCACACATGATGAATCAATTATCTTCTTCTTCAAGTGTTTTCTCCATTGCGGAGGTTGGCAATCATAATAGCTATTTTAATTTTTGAGGCAGTTGCTCTAAATAGTTGTTTTGAACTGCATCCAAACCATTCCCTTAGGTTTTTTAGCCATGAAATTCGTCGTCGTCCTATGTCTCTTCTGCCACTTATTTTGCCCTGGATTATGAGCAGTAAGATGTTGTACCTTTCTCCTCGCGTAATGTGTCCGAAATATTGTAGTTTTCTCTGTTTTACTGTTATCTCGACTTCCTTTTCTTTCCCCGTTCTTCTCAACACTTCGGCGTTCGTAACTCGATCCACCAACGAAATCCTCTGAATTCTTCTATAGGTCCACATCTCAAAAGAGTTAAGTCTTCTCATTGCCTCTCGATTCAGTGTCCATGCTTCCATTCCATAATATAGAACACTATATACGTAACATATAGTCAGTCGTATTTTCAGGGCTAACGTTAGATCTTTGCTGCAGATAACCTTTTTCATTCTAATAAAGTTGGCACGTGCTTTCGCGATTCTGGTTTTTATTTCGACGGTATAGTCATTATTTTCTGTTATTAGGGTTTCCAAGTAAGTGTACTTCTTAACTCTTTCTATGTGCTGGCCTCCTACCATTAGGGTTTCATTATTATTGGTGTTGTTTTTAATAATTATCATGAACTTGGTCTTTGTCGTGTTAAGAGAGAGTCCATATTCTCCACTGACTTTCAATATTTTATTCATTATCTTTTCTAGGTCTTTCAAACTATCAGCTATTATTACAGTGTCATCTGCATACCTAATATTGTTGATCAAAACTCCGTTTACTTTTATCCCTGCTGTTTCAGATTCAAGACTTTCCAATATGTCATCATCAGAATAAGCCTTAAATAGTAAAGGTGACAATATACAACTTTGTCTGACTCCCCTTTGTATTTCTACATCTCCGGATATTTCCTGTCCAAATCTTACTGCCGCTCGCTGATTGTAATACAGATTTGATATCAACTTTATATCCCTCTCATCCAAATTTTTGCTTCTGAGAATCTCTATTAGTTTGTCATGCTTGACCCTATCAAAAGCTTTGTTGTAATCTATGAAGCAGACATAGAGTTCCTGATTGATATCTAAGCATCTTTGAGTAAGCACATTAAAAGCAAATAATGCTTCTCTTGTACCCACCCCGTTCCGGAAGCCAAACTGTGTGTCACTAATATCCAGCTCCAGCTTGGAATGTATTCTAGCGTGTACAATTTTTAAAAGGGTTTTCAAAGTATGTGACATGAGACTGATTGTTCGATAGTCACTGCATTCTTTTGAATTTGCTTTCTTTGGTAAACATATGAATGTTGATGTTAACATTTCTCGGGGAATAGTTCCTGTCGTGTAAATTGTATTAAATAATCTCACCAATAAATCTAAATTTTTGTCATTGATCAGCTTCAACAACTCACCTGGCATTTCATCTGGACCAACAGCTTTATTAGTTTTTATCGACCTTAATGCATAAATGACCTCTGCTTTTGTAATTTCAGGCCTTATGTCACCGCCCAGACTGTTTATAGAAGAATTTTCGTATCTTTGATCTTCAAATAGTTTTTCTATGTATTCTTTCCACCTGCCTAATTTTTGTTGTGTTTCCATAATAATGTTTCCCTCTTTGTCTAGCAATACGTTTGAGAAATCAATTATACTCCATGGAAAAGAGAGTTTCGTCAGTAAGAAAAATGTAACATTGGTTTTTTTGCTGGAATGTGTTCATTTCGGCATCCTATAAAACATATCTCGATAATAAATCTGAAAAACCTGGCGGACCAAAAATGGTCACCATTTTAGGTTTTTTGAGTTTATCTCGAAGAGTAAAAGTTGTATCGAAAAATATTTTAAACAAAAGTTGTAGAGAATTAAAAAACCTATCGATTTATGTGATATAAGTTATAGGTGGCGCCACTAGTTATCGAGATATATTTTCTTTTCGAGAAAATTTACGGTTTTGGTTTTTTTTTAAAGACATTTATTAACAAATTACCGATTTAAAATTAAACATAAATATAGGTAATATCATTCTAAAAAAGTATGTCAAACTCGAAATCTGTGAGTTTTTTATTTTCCGAGAAATTCGATGTCAAAGTTGAAAATTCAACTTCAATTTTCAGCTTTTCTAATTAAGAAACGATGCTTAATTTTAATGGAAATTGTTTATATTATTTTATATTTTAAAGATCTATTAAAAATTTTTTTTTTTCAATCGTGGACCTAGAAATTTTGCAAATCCAATTTTTGCATCAATAAAGTTGCGATAACTTTTCACTGGATGGAGATAAAATTTTTTTAATGCATGCGTTGGATTTAGATGTATCATTTCCGATCTCAAAAAAAAATTTATTTGGATTGAAAAAAACGTTTTTTTTTCAAAAATTCATAATGGCCTGGCAAATGAATATTAAGGGCTCAAATTTGCAGAAGATAATTTTGATACTTGTACTTTACCTACGAATTTTTTGAATCCAAGAGATACACTTCCATACAATGTGTGAACCTTCGAAAATTGGGTCGAATCTAATCGAAAATAGCTTCTGCAGGCCGCTGTCGGCGGGTGAGATTCCGGGAGATGGCGCAACTTATATTGAACTTTTTGTTTAGTACTATATAAGTTGCTTAAAAGATTCAATTTTCTTATATTATTGTGAGATGTATATGTCTGTCCAGTACTGACGGGAACCATTGAGTTCGAAACCAATCTAGATGGTGGACACTTCCTAGAAATGGGACTTACCAGTTGAAAAATCGATTTTTTATTAATCGATTATTTTGAACTGTAAAATAATAGATAAATAAAAAATCGATTTTATTAAAAAAAAAATGATTTTTCCAAAAAAAGTCGATTTTTTTTTAAAGTTTGAAGGAAACGCACAAATAATTACACCGTTTTATTAAAAAGTATTATTTGAGATCTAATGAACAATTCAAATTGGATCTTAAAGAAAAATCACCATAATTCATTTGGTAAAGAATTCAAAAATAATAGTTTTGGCATCCGTTTTCCCAGTATTCGATTTCTGCTTTTCCTTAGAATGTTACCTGCTTTTGAAAATAATCATTCTGCGGGAGCAGAGGAAGCCAGGACCAAAAGGTGCTTACACGGGTAAGCACCTTCATAGCTTCGCCAGACCTCGAGAGGTTCTTTTTTCAAGTCCATCAAGGGCGCAGCAATATACAGATTCAGTTCCGATATAGAAGAATCGCTGATACTTGCAGTCCTAGCTGCCAATAATTTTTTATGTGATTGCTATATATCGCCTTCTTCAGACGATGTCGACATTGCATCGGTTGCTCATTCTTGTGTTGGTTTTCGGTTTTCTTGACTGATAGTCCGCTTGATATAATTTAAGGTTTTTGTTAGAACAGTGTCATTATCTAAATGTAATTTTTTGAATCGAGGATCCAAAAATCTGGCCATTGAAAATAATAAATGAACTTTTTGAATATTTTCAAACTTTTTTTTCATTTTATGAATAAAATAATTTAAAACCAATTTTTTTCCAATTTGCTTAAACAATGATTATTTAAACAATTTTGATAATTACAGTAAATATATATCATTATAGTATGCTTAATTATATTAATAAACAATGATTCGCTTGGAAATTTCAATACTACAGGGTGCAGTATGCTGTAAGTAAGATGCATAAATAACGTCATTTGTTTATAACAACATGAATGCATGATGGTCACATGGTATCATGATATTTGAATTCCATTATTCGCGGTACATCGGTTTAAAAAAAAATGATCAAAATCGCTCCATTAGAAGCACGAGAAAAAGAAAATTTTTTAAAATTTTCACGCGCGTGGGCAATATTTTTTTCATTTTTTATTAAAAAACATTTAAATATTTGTATCAAAAAAGAACTCGGCAAGACAAAGTTTTTGGTTCAAGAATCAAGTCTGCATAGTTTATAGATTCAGAGTAACAGGCTGTCAACTTTGACAGTTTGTATCTCGGAAACCAATTGACGGATTTGAATTTTTTTTACGAAAAGAAGCGCCTTTCCAAGTACTTTTAAACTGTGTGTTGCAAAAAAATCCAATGAAAATCCGCCGAGATAATCTATTTGTTTATAAGCAAAAATATCAACAATGTTTTTAAATATTTGCTGAGGGCGTCCAAATCATCCGATTTTGATTATGAAAAAAGCGTTGGAAAACTTGAGTTTCCTGCTATATGTTGAAAATAAATTTAAATACGTTAACGTGATGTTTTGGACTCAAACAAACTTGAAAAATGGTCAGTTTTTATAAACGAAATCGGATTGCAAAATTATGGTGCAAAAACTATCGATTCGATCCTAACGAATTTTAGTGTCTTATTTTATTGTGGCATAAAGTTTTCTTTGCTCTAATATGAAGGTCCTCAGAGAAATTTAAATGGTCGAAAAAAATTGATAAAAAACCTATTTTTTACCTTTTTTTTTTAATTATAGCTATTTTACAATAAATGAAATATATTTTGAGATTTCCGACTAACTTTGTCTTATGGCAAATTTAATTACGAAACTTTTTTTCCTTTTCAACTTTCCTCTAAAAGGAATACCTTTAAAGTTACACGAGAGAAAAGTAGAAAAAAAAAAACGTTTAATTTTATATTTTTATTTATAAAAACAATGTTGCCCAACTTTTTAAAAGTACGCATATCAAATTAATATGTATTCAAGTTATTCTGAAGGTTTTCATGCAAAAATCTGTTCCATTTCACATCCACGTAAGTCCGATATTTTACAGATAAGCTCTGGTCAAGTCACATAAATTCACAACTGTTCGTACGATTGTTATATAAACGTTAATCTTTATTCATGATAAACTTTTTTTTTTGCAGATAACCCTGTAAAATGGAATATAATGAATTCACTTACGCATGTGCCGATAAAGTATTAAGTGATAAAAACGGCACTTTGGACCCATTGCTGTACACTGCATGTTTTTATGGACCACAAACTCAAGACCTAGTCATAGCCATTTTGATAACAGGTTTGTAAACAATAACATTCATTTTTTGCATAACTATAAAATGATTTAAGATATTGCTGTAACACCGTAACGTATAATTTAACGTTTCGGTAATAAAATGGTTTGCCCGTTAACGATAAGTTTTTGTCCATAGTCTTGCTCAAAGCTCTGGTCATAATGAAATAATGTGCGAATGAAATAATAAAAATTCCACAGAATATAAAACTTAAAACTCATACTCCATGGAAAATGGACTTTCGTCAGTAACAAAAATGTAACATTGGTTTTTTTGCTGGAATGTGTTCATTTCGGCATCCTATAAAACATGGTAACTCTGAAAGGCCTGTGCAAAAAAAAATGGCGGACCAAAAATGGTCACGATTTTCAGTTTTTTGAGTTTTTCTCGAAAAGTAAAAGTTGTATCGAAAAATGTTTCAAACAAAAGTTGTAGAGATTTAAAAAACCCTATCGACTTATGTAATATAAATTGTAGGTGGTGCCACTAGTTATCCAGATATATTTTTTTTCGACTAAATTTACGGTTTTTGTTTTTTTTTTTTTAAAAAAAAGACATTTTAACATAAATATAGGTATTATCATTCTAAAAAAGTATGTCAAACCTGGAACTTGTGAGTTTTTATTTTCCGACAAATTAGATGTCAAAGTTGAAAATTCAATCTCAATTTCCCGCTTTCCTAATTAAGATACAATGCTCAACTTTAATGGAAATTGTTTTTATTATTTTATATTTTGAAGATCTTTTAAAAACTTTTTTTTTCAATCGTGGGCCGACCAAAAAATTGCTATAACTTTTCACCGAATGGAGGTAAAACTTTTTTAATGCGTGCATTGGATTTAAATGTATCATTTCCGATCTCAAAAAAAAAAAATTTTGGATGAAAAAAACGTTTTTTTTTTTCAAAAATTCGTAATGGCGTGGCAAATAAATATTAAGGGCTCAAATTTGTAGAAGATGCTTTCTAAAACTTGTACTTTGCCTGTGAAATTTTTGGATTCAAGAAATACACTTCCATACTATCTGTGAACCTTCGAAAATTGGGCCGAATCTAATCGAAAATAGCTGCTGCAGGCCGCTGTAGGAGGGTTGCCATAGTTCAGCCACATTATTCATTGGCGCTTCAACTTATGCACCACAAATAATATTTATAATATTGATATTGTTTTATTAATTTATATGATTGTAACAATTTGTTTAGTCATTAATTATTAATTTGTTTATTAACAAAATTTTTACAAAAAATTATATAGAAAATCATAGAAATATTCAAATATATATTTACATATTCTACTGTTTTTTTCCTTTATATTATTATTATCTGACAGTTTATTAACAACATTTTTACAAAACATTATAGAGAAAATCATACAAGTATTCAGTTACATATTGCAGACTATCTTGTTTTTTTTCCTTTATATTATTATTAACTAATAGTTTATTAACAAAATTTTTACGAAAATTTCTATAAACAAATCATATAAAAATATTATAATAACATATAAAACGTCATATAAATATTTAATAAAACATTTAAATTACGTGCGAAAATCTTAAAAATACAATATATCAATTATACATTCATCTTTCTTTTTTTTTGTTAGTTTTGTTCATAAACTATTAATGTATTATTAAATATTTATATGATTTGCTTATAGAATAATAATAACGTGCAGGAAAAAAACAGTATAATATGTAATATATAATTGAATATTAGTTTGATTTTCTCTATAATTTTTTGTAAAAACTTTGTTAATAAAAATATTAATAATTAATATGACTAAACAAATTCTTACTTTGATATAAATTAATAAAACAGTGGCAATATTATAAATATTACTTGTGCGCCTGAATTATGGCAGCGGCTTGCTGCAGCTATTTTCGGTTAGATTCGGCCCAATTTTCGAAGGTTCACAGATCGTATGGAAGTGTATTTCTTGAATTCAAAAAATTCACAGGCAAAGTACAAGTACTAGAAAGCATCTTCTGCAAATTTGAGCCCTTAATATTCATTTGCCACGCCATTATGAATTTTAAAAAAAAAGTTTTTTTCATCTAAAATTTTTTTTTGAGATCGGAAATGATACATCTAAATCTAATGCACGCATTAAAAAAATTTTATCTCCATTCGATGAAAAGTTATCGCAATTTTTGTGGTGCAAAAATTGGTTTTTGCAAAATTTCTCAGCCCACGATTAAAAAAATTTTTTTAATAGATCTTCAAAATATAGAAAAATACAAACAATTTTCATTAAAATAGAGCATTGTATCTTAATTAGTAAAGCGGAAAATTGAGGTTGAATTTTCAAATTTGACATCGAATTTCTCGGAAAATAAAAAACTCATAGATTAAAATTTTAAATCGGTAATTTTTTAATAAATGTCTTAAAATAAAAACAAAAACCGTAAATTGTGTCCAAAAAAATATCTCGATAACTAGTGGTGCCCCCTATAACTTATATCACACAAATCGATAGGTTTTTTAAATTTTCTACAACTTTTGTTTAAAACATTTTTCGATAGAACTTTCACTTTTCCAGATAAACTCACAAAACCGAAAATCGTGACCATTTTTGGTCCGCCATTTTTTTTTGCACAGGTCTTTCAGGGTTATCATCAAGATATGTTTTATAGGATGTCGAAGTGAACACATTCCAGCAAAAAAACCAATGTTACATTTTTGCTAACAAGACAGCTCTTTTTCGATTTAATTTCCATCGAGTATCATTAGAAAGTCAAAATTTGGATTCTACACGTTTATAGTACAGTTCGTAAAAAATTTACCTAATGTATTTTCGGACATTTTGTGATAAAAGGTTGAAAACTAGAAGGTTGTAACGGAGGCAAATACAAGACTAAAGGCCTTTACTCATTTATGGGTGCCACCACCGAGTCTTGTTCATATTTACGACTTTTTCACTAGGGTTATAATTTCTAGTAATTTTTTATTTTCGTTGTTTTGGTATAATTTTTTTACATTGTAGAGACGCCAAACGCCAACGTTCTGTTCTATATTTTATTTGTATATTTTGTGATTTATTTGTCTTATAAACTATTCTAACGTTACTTTTCGTTAGAAAATGGATATCGAGGAATTAGTACTTATAGCAGCAGTTCTTCTGTTGCCTAAGCAACGTTAGTGGTGGGTTCGCTCTTGGCTGCAGCAGATGAACAAAGAAAATTTCACTAATATTACCATGCCTATAACATCAGGCTGACAATCATGTTTATTTGGATTTTTTTTCAAAAACTCGCCACTCTGAAAAATGGTCATAGAAATGGTATATAGAAAATAATTAGAAAAAAAACTAGAGCAGCGCACCAACACATACAAAAATAGTTATAACAACTGAAGTTTCTTATGCTTTTGTATTGTTTATTTTATTATTAGATTCATAATTAATAAAAAAAAGGTTAGAATGGATTATGGGCACTAGGTGAGCACCTACAGGCGCGGATCCAAGGGGGGGCGGTGGGGGCGATCGCCCCCCCCCCTCCTTCAAGAGCTTTGAGTTCAGGAAAATATACCCGATTTTACCTCTTATACTATAGTTAATTCAAGGACTAGAGAGAGTAATAAATCATTTTTTACCCTTTTTCCTTCGCAAACTACCTGTGTTCTTTAGTTCGGTGTCTTTAGCAAAAATCTGTTAGATATATATTTTTTTCCTAGGAATGGGTTAGAAATTTTATAATCAAAATTACCGGTCTATAATAATGGACTATTTGGGTTGGATAACAATAGACATTTGGAAGTGTTAAAAAGGATTTTATTCCTTGTCATAGGCGTCGGAAAGAGATGTATTTTATCACTAAGTATTTATGGCATAGAATATTATTTCGGTAATAAATTTAAAATAAAAAGTTTTTATATTATTATTTTATTTCTTATGATTTCTTAATAATTCACATACAGTAAAAAATACAGATAATTTTGACATATTTAACACAAATCACAACTGTATTTGTATTATTTTTAATTTTGGCATAAAAACCGTTTTAGGCACATTCAGACTAAAACGTAGACTTATTCTTTCAAAAATTCGAAGTTACAATTTAAATCCTTACAAAATACTCATTGTCAAAAAAAATAAATTCGTTCATATAATATTAAAATTTTTTTGGGGGCTATCTCATTTTATTATTGATTATAAACATTTTTAGGAAATTTGATGTTTCAGCTTATTTATTTCTTAAATTAAACACTAAAAAGGGATTCAAATGTAATTAATTTTTATATGTTACAGTTAAAATTAGATCTACTTATTTTTATTTCTATTGCACTGGCATCTTAATTTAATTTCCTTTATTGTATGAAATATCCGATAGGCT